>CAUYSK010093005.1:0-79529 GCA_963575035.1 Avahi laniger | reverse complement strand
TAAAAGTTATGTGAATGTGGTCTGTCTCTCTCTCTTTCAAAATATCTTACCATACTGTACCACAGGTAACTGAAACCTTGGAATGTGAAACCGCAGATAAGATAGGATCACTGTACCACCTTTATAAGTGCAATTATTTTTGACCCTAGAATAGAATAGGGATTTCTTCCAGGGTTTTTATAAAGAGGTCACTATATGATTTTTATAAATAACCTCCTTCAGGAAAAAAACAACACTGAATTTCATGACTATTTTAAAAATAATGATCTTCAAGACAGTCTGATGACATCTCATCCAAACACAATTCAGCAGTTGAGGGATGGATATGTGGACCAGGTCTTTTGCTTGCCTTTGCTTGATTCAGGGGTAGATTTTAGAATACCTCATAGAGTATTTCTCGGAAAATAGGAGATGTCCTCCTCAAGCAACCCACTTTGGGTATTGCTCCTTGCAACTGGATGCTTGCTAAATAATAACTCCCAAGAATTTTGAATTTTATCCTCAATTCTGTCTCAATTGCAGTTACTCTCTATTTCCAGTTGAATGTAAACCTTCCTGCCTTTGTAGACATTTGTTCTGAGATTAGGTTTAATGTTGGTTTGCAAGAACTGAGAAGTCAAATAAAGATGTGTACATAAGTCAGCAGCCATAATACCTGTGTTTACAGGTGAGCCAGGCGAGCACCTGTGGGCAGAAAACAGTTTCCACAGAAACCATTTTGAACCCATGTTAATGCATAAGCTGATGAGCTATCAAGGGCCAAATGTTCTACTCCCTGTAGCACAGTTGTAATAGTTTCAGCCTGGGAAAAAACAACTCAAGGAGGTGTATCCAGAAACCCATCCCCATAAACAACTATAGCAACAATCCTGAAATGCCTAGACTTCAGCAACGTTACTTTCCTGTCCATCCTCTACAGAAAACTAGGTAACTGTGGTATAGTAAGAAATATTCTGTCTTTGTCCCTGGTTCCACATTTGGAGGTTTCAGTTACTGGTGATCAAGTACATGATGCAATTTTGCGCCATCCTGTTCTGTCTGTTATCTAGTGCGTCCATGCTGTATACACTGTACACCCATTAGTCATCAACATCATCTGCACTTGACATCCAGCCATCGATGATCCAGGATCACACCGAGCAGATGATCCTTCTTCTGACTATCAGCAGAAGATCAATAGTAGCCCAGCGCTATGTCACAATGCCTATGTCATTCACCTCGCGTAAGCATTTTACCATCTCACATCATCACAAGAAGAAAGTTGAGTACAGAAAATAACATATTTTGTGAGAGATAGAGACCATATTCATGTAACTTTTACTATATATAGTACATTGTTATAATTGTTCTATTTTATTATTATTGTTGTTAATCTCGTACTATACCTAATCTATAAATTAAACTTTATCATAGGTATGTAGGTATAGGAAAAAAACATAATGGAGATAGGGTTCAGTACTACCCGAGGTTTCAGGCATCCACTGGGGGTCTTGGAACATATAGATGAGGGGGACTACTGTAATCTGGTCCTACTGTACATTCCCAGATTTATTAACCATTATCCCCTTTCTCCTCTGAATTAACAAACATTTTGCTCATTCTTCTCCTACAACAATTGTCACTTGAAAACTTATTTATATGTGTCCCCATTTATGTCTAATCAAATTTTGTTTTATATATACAAATATATATATATCAAGGGCAAATAAATTTAGACTTGTAATATCTTTTAATGTATCAAATCTTTCATCATTTTATAATGACCCTATTTGCCACTAGTAAGTCTTTTTTTTTTTTCCTTATAAATCTATTTGGTGTGATAGTAAAACAACTATACAGACCCTCTTTTGGTTTATATGCCTGGTAGATATTTTTCTATCCATTTACTTCAACCTTTCTGTGTCCTTATGAGTCTCTGTAAATGACATACCGCTGGATTTCCTTCTTACATTTATTTTGATTACCATTTTACTTTTATTTCCACCACCTTATTTTATACCTTCTATTTGTCCTATCTCTTCTGTTAGCTTTATTTTCTTTCTTTACTTGCCTTATTTTTAGATTGAGTTTATTTTTCTTTCTTCTGTTAACTTTATTTTCTTTCTTTACTTGCCTTATTTTTGGATTGAGTTTATTTTTCTTTCATTCTGTTTTCTCCCAGAACTTTGGATTTATAAATTGGATATAATTTGGATTTATAAATGGATACTCTAGGTATTTCATGAGCAAATTTAACTTAAATATATTAATTAATATCTTTTCCCTCCTCCTGAGTGACATAAGGAACGTAAAACACTTTAACTCCAGTAATCTGTTTTCTAATTTATATTAATAGTTATTGTTGTTCATTATTTAGTTATAGTTTTTCTTTTAGCCTCACAAAACAGACACAATATTTAACACATTCTCAACAATATACTTGCTCACCATCCTTTCTCACATTTCAGTCCTTTTTAATCCTAAAGTATATTCTTTAGATTTCTCTTTGAGTAATGTTTGGTGTTAAACTCTCTGTCTCTCGCTCTCTCTTTTTTTTTTTTGAGACATGCTCTCACTCAGTTGCCCAAGGTAGAGTACAGTGATGTCATCATGTTAATAGCTCACTGCAACCTCAAACTCCTGGGCTCAAGCGATCCTCCTGCCTCAGCCTCCCAAGTAGCTGGGACTATAGGCATGTGCCACCATACTTAGTTAATTTTTCTATTTTTTGGAGAGACAGGATCTCACTATTTCCCTCCTCCTGAGTGACATAAGGAACTGCCCAGGCTGGTCTCGAATTCCTTGCCTCAAGCGATCCTCCTTGCCTTGGCCTCCGAAAGTCTAGGATTACAGGAATGGGCTATGGTGCCCAGCCTCTATTTTTGTTTATCTGAAAATGACTCTATTTCATACTCGTTCTTGACAGTTTTTCTGAGCATAAGAATTTTAGATTGACTTTTTTCCCCCTGCGCATTGTAAGTATTACTGCATTGTCTTCTATCTTTCCTGTTACTGCTGAGTGCTGCTTGCTCTTTTATATTCTGTCTTTTCTCTCCAGGTGTTTTTATGACTTTATGTTTTTTCTGTTCCTCATTTCCATTATGATGTGTCTGGATATGTTTTTCTGTTACATATCTTAATCAAGATTCACTGGATTCCTGAATATCAGGTTTAGGGTTTTTTAGTAATTCTGAAAATAATTAGAACACCTATTAGACTTATGGAAACATTTTCAATTTAACCTTCGTATTTCTAAGCCACTTTTTCATGTTGTTTATCTTTTTGTCTCTTTGGGTTAATTTCTGAATAATTTCTTCGAATCTCTTTAACAGTTTACTAATTATCCTTTACCTGCTTAATCTGCTAGTTAACAACACATCCACTGAATTTTTTAACTTCTGGAAATTCTATTTTTATAATTTCTTGTTCTTTGCTCATATTTTCAAGTCTATCTCTTACTTTTAAAAATGTATAAAAGCTACATCCCAAAAATCTGAAATCCAAAATGCTCCAGAATCTGAAACTTTTTGATTTATCAATGTGTGATGCTCAATGGAAATGTTCACTGGAGCAGTTCAGATTTGAGATGCTCAACCCCTAAGTATTATACAAATGTTCAAAAATCTGAAATCCAAAACACTTCTGGTCTCAAGCATTTCAGATATGGATACTCAACTTGTATTTTATATTCTGTTTGTGATGATTTCAGTACCTGAAATCTTTGTAAATCTAATTCTTCAGACTGTGGTTCATGGCGCCTTGTTTGTTTATATGTTTTTTATAATTTTTGACTGTGAGTTCATGTTTTTGATACTTTATCTGTGAAACCTAGGTTGCAATTGACAACTCCAGAAAAGATTTGTGCTTACTTTTTTCAGTTGCCTACGAGAAATTATAAGTTGGAACTACTTTTACCTAAATTCTCCAGTTGAAGTATTTAGACCACAGAAATAGTGTGAATTCAGGTCAAAAGCCTATATAAAGACTGACTCCATCAGTGTCAAGTTTTCTTGATCTCTCCCTCTACACGGGGACTTATTTCTAGTCTACTCTAACTTGAACATGTGGCTCATTGGGATCCAATCCCAGCTTTATGGGAAGGTCTCCTATTTGATTCCTTACCTTGGTTGAGTCATGGGCTTTATCTGCTGTCTCATGTCCTGAGCAGTTGTCACAATGAAAGCCCAAGATCACCAGGATCTAAAAGATAGCCTCCTAGAATTCCTGCTTTCAGTGCATTTTTGGCCTCTGCAGATTTATTGCTTTCCTTTAGTCCAGCAAATCGTTTAAGATCATTGTTTAAATCATATATTTTATCCTTCATCAGAAGAGCTTTTCACATTTTCTAGCTGACCATATTTCTGTAAAGAGAAGGAAAGGAGTTTATATCTTCTCTATATTACCAGGTGAAAAGCTACCTGAGGAGGGATTATTAATCTTTGTGTCAATTAAAGATTGATTTTATTAATTGTATTAATCCTTGTATCTTATTTTCCATGGATGTTGTCCACAGACCCTAGCACAGTGATGAAACAATTAAATAATGAAATGCTATGATGGTTAATTTTATGTGTCAATTTTGCTAGGCTGTGGTGTGAAGTAGTTTGGTTGAACACCATCCAGATGTTACTGCGAAGGTATTTTTAAGATGTGATTAACATTTATAATCAGTAGACGTTAAGTAAAACAGAGAACTCTCCATCATGTAGGTGGGCCTTATCCAGTTAATTGAAGGCCTTAGGACAAAGACTGAGGTTTTCCAAAGAAGAAGGAATTCTGTCTCAACACTATGACATAGAAACCTTGTGCTGTGGATTTCAAACTCAAGAGTACAACGTCAATTCTTACCTAAATTTTTAGCCTTCCAGTCAGCCCAATAACTTTCAAATTGCTACCCTCACAGTTGTATGAGTCAATTCTTTAAAATAAATCTCTCTCTCTCTCTACATATAAAGATATCCAATTGGTCTGTTTCTCTAGAGAACCCTAATACAGATGCTCAATAAATATTTATTAAATAAACAAACAATAGGTATTTAATAAGTGCTTGCTGTTTAATTGTCTGATTTATTGAGGCTTCTGTCCTAAGGGTTGCCTCTCTTTTAGGGCTCTTCATATTTTGATAAAAGAGTACAGTCCTGCTTCAGCTATGTTTCACTTTCCATGTAGCAATAAGGCTTTGGCAGATATTTCTAAATTTGAGTCCTGTTCTTCAACCTGTGTTCAATTTTGTGTGCAATAGAAAACCTTTGTGCCAGTTTCAGAATAGAGACTGCTGCTCAGAATTAGTATGGGTTCTAAGAGACATCTAGGAGAACCACCAGGGCCTCTGGGACTTCACAATCTGCTCTGTCCAAGGTTACAGCACAAAATTCTTAGCAAATTTCACATGCTCTGCTGGCTAATAAAATGTGTGGCTCAGGGTTTGAAGCCTTTCTGGGCCATTTTTCTCCACATTTATTTTGTGATCCAGATCCTAGCCACCTTTTGTTGTCAAGTAGGCAAAAAGCCTGGGGATTTAAAAAAATCAGGATAATCAAGGGTTGCCAAAGAAATAAGAAACAGTGGTAGATAGACGGAGGAAGACATTTACAGAATGTCTGAAGGATGGGGAGCCTAGCAAATTCCTCCTCTGGTTCTCCAAACTCATAATTCATGCTTACAACACTCACCTAGAAAGCCCTTTGCAGCTTTCTATGCTTAAGAGAAGTTGGGCTGCCAAATGGCTGGTTCTTAAGATGTTGTCACATGGATGATTTTGACTCAGCTCAAAGGTGAAAATAAAAGCTTTCAGTTGTTTTGTGTAGCCTGCTGTTACAAAATTAAGGTAATTTTTAAAGATTATTATTAATTTAACATGGTTGTTTCTTCATCAGAAAGACCTGGGGCCAGGCCAGGGAAGAAGGTTATTCTGACACTGAAAATATTGCACATTGTGGAATATTGTGGTCAGAGCTGTGTGATACTGCAATGTCAACATTAAAGAAATTTAATACTCATCAACATTATAATACTCATAAGGACCACAAATATTTTAAATATGTGGGAGAGGCATGAAAGCTTGTATTGCAGAAATTAAAAGATGAATAGCAAAAGCAAAGATAATTCTTTCAAGTAGCAATAAGACCTGGAAATAATGCCACTGAAGCAACTTATAAAGTAGCTTATATACTCAGGAAAAAAGGGAAGCCATTCAGTGATGTAGAAATTGTGAAAGAATGCATTGTCAAAGTTGTAGGATGCTTAGAGCTCAATAACGTTTCAAAGTACAAACAACTGCCTCTTTCAAGGAGAACCTAACTGATGGGCAGCATGAATTAGCCTTCAACTTAACAGAACAGCTTAATGCAATACTTCAAAAGCAAAATACATATTATTCAATTGCTTTGAATGAATGAACTGATACTACTGACTCAGTGCAGGTTTTACACTTCATTCAGGTCGAAACAGAAGATTTTCTTTGCTACTAAGAGTTACTCACTTTGGGCACTCTTGCAGACAGAAGATGGAGAATACATATCTTCAACAACTTTCAAGATAAACATCGTGATGTTGGACAGAATTTGGTAAATTTGGTGAGTGTATGTACAGATGGTGCACTTCCCTGACAGGAAAACATGAAGGGTTTATTGCACAGATTAAAAAATTATTAACAGATCCAAATGCTCTCATTTGTTTTCATTGTATCTTGCATCAGCAAAATCTCTGTGCTAAAGCTACTATTTTAAATGACACTTTGCAGCAAGTTATAAGTATTGTTAGCTATGTTCATGCAATTACAACACAGCATAATCAGTTTCTTAACATGCTAAAGTTGAACAATGAGGTATTCAGTGTGGATTTGCTGTATCAGTTGTTAGCCAAAATTTTCTCTCTGAGAGAACAGATAGTTAAATGTTATGAAGAACAGAATCAGCAATGTGAATTATTGAAAGAAGATTTCTATAGGAATGCAGCATGTCTGTGTGAGATCATGTCAAATCAAAATGACTTGAATATTTCTTTGCAAGGTAAAACTAAGTCTATATATGATATGTGGCAAAAAAAATCCAAGCATTTCAAAAAAAGCTATCTTTTTTCAAAGCAATTCCTCTTCCAAAGGAAATTTCAGATGAAAATTTTCCCCAGTTAGCAGAGGTCACTGATGAGCAGGATGATATATGCAAATCATTTGAAGAATATAAAGCTGTTATAGACCTATTAATTGGAGAATACAATGAAAGATTCACTGACTTTGAGAATCATGACATCACACTTAAATGAGCATTTCAGTCTCACCTAGTTGATATTACCAAGGCTCCTAAAGAACTATAGATGGAATTTATTGAGTTCTCAGTAGATGTATTTTAAAGTCATTGTTTGATGCTAAGAAAGATCCAGTTGAAATAAGGAAAAATGCAGAATATGCACACCTTTAGCAACATGCCTGAAAAATGCTTTCTTGCTTTTCAACCACGTAATGCTGGGAATCTACATTCTCCTGCCTGACCCAAATCAAGACGCCCTTAAGGTCGCAAACAACTGATACCCATCTAGAGGATCAACTGAAACTGCAGACCTCCATGCTGCTACCATATATTCAAGTGCTTTCCAACAAAAAGCAGACAAAACAAAGTTATTAAAAGGTTAGTTCAATTTTAAATTAATGAATAGTTTTTATTTATTGAAATTATTAAGTATGTAGTAGAGTTTTATAAATTAATGTACCTTTTTAAGTATATCTAATTGAAGTTTCTTGAATGCGGCTTTATATGATTACAGTTAAATTAATGCGACCTTCCAACATGAAAAGGTTCCCCACCCCTGTTCTATACCTTAACCTGGAGGTGGCTAGATGGGCATATATATTTGTAAAACTTCATCAAGCTCTACACTTGAAATCTGTGCCCTTTACAAAAAGTAGGCTGTGCTTCAGTTCAAAAAAGGAAAAAGAAAAAATGAACTTAGAGTGTCGAGGGCAGATTGGTGATGAGTTCATCTTTTGAGTTCCCTTTAGCATGGAGAAGAGCAGCCTCAAGTCTCCTTAGTGAAGCCTTTTTCACTTCTTGTTTCCACGTCTTCCTGGCCTCGCCATATCGTCACCTCAAACTCAACAGGAACACCACCTTTTCCCTCCTCACTAACTAATGGAAATTCCCCCAGAAACTTCTTGATGAAAATGGGAACACTCTGGGCCAGGCTGCAGAAGAAGCTTATTCTGGCATTTAAAAGAATGAAAATGATACACAAATGTGCACCGGGCATCCACAGGGCTTACTCGGATGTCACCTAGCATCTTTGACAAGCAACCTCTGCTCTCCAAAAACCCACCTTCTTCTTTTTCCAAGAACCCCTGTTCTTTTAAACTTCTATCAGACTAGAGCAGATATTGTAAACCTCTTGCAAAGGCAAATAGAGGGCCTGTCTTGGAGCCTATGAAGATTGAGTTTTGATTTTATCTTCTGTTTATTTCTCTGGCAGTGCTAATGTTATGTTTATGGTCCGTAGACATCAATGTGGAGCTGCTCTGAACCAGTGCGTTTCATTGCCCACGACGCTTACCTTGACTTCTCTTTCATTTCTGTTCTCTAGTTCAACCAAATTCATAGAAACATTATCTACTGGAAAATGAAGTTAAAACAAGCTGGGTTCTCTCCAAAAAAAGCAAAACTTGAAATATTTATTAAAGAGAGGGAAAATACATCTGCCTCACTCATCCCAATCTTTTTCCCATGATCTCAGCCTCTTTCTTCCTCCGTCTGTCCTCACCCTCCAACCCTACACCCTCTTCTCCAACTCCATGCAGTGCAGGTAAGCTTCTGGGAAGAAAACAAGCAAACAAGAAACAGGAAGCATGACTGAGCTATACCTTATAGGTTCAGGCAAAACATCCTCCCAAAGTGTTGGAATAATAGACTTTGGTAAGAAAATGAATACATTAACCAGACTTATGGGCACAAATGAATGTTTTTGTACATTTCAAAATTCACTGGATTATTATCAGTATAGCCTCAAAATAAAATGTTCTCTTGCCCCTCCAAATTTCAAGGGGAAAAAACCTAAGTGAAAGCAAAGCATATACAGACATAGTTTGGCAGCTTAAAAAAAAGTCTTTAAAATTTTTAGCTGAACGTTGGCTTTTTTCTCTAAGCCCTCAGGGGAAAAATGTGAGCTCGTTTCCTCACTGAAAAAATATCACAGCATTTGGCAGGCTGAATTCTTTGATCCTCAAATGTTTCCGTGAATTCTCCAGTGCCCCCTCTAGGCTCTGTCCCTCCTCACCCCCCACCTAACAGAGGCTTTGTAACCCGATGCTCTATAAAGAGTATTTCCACAAGAGCATTAAGAGATGTCCTCACCTAATATTAAACCTGTCCCCCGATTGCCCTCCTTCCAAGCACAGTCCCCTCCCGAGGCATCCACCGCCAGGGTTGGCTGGCAGGAGAAGCTGGCCCAGCTGTTTTGAATTAGAGACAATGGGAGGCTTCCTTGTAATATATGACTTAATCAGTGTCCCTGAAGTAAACAGTCCAAACTGTGGCTGAAAATGACCTGAAATTGGACTTCATAAACCTCCTTTGGCTTTGGAGCTGGGGAGGAATTTGAATCTCTCATAGGTGTGTTACAGGTTATCATTAGCAGATGGATAACTATGCCTGGACCTCCACAGGAACAAAGTATGCTGGGTGGTAGCTGTGTATTATTAGGGTTGACAGATAAAATACAAGATGCCCAAATAAGTTTAAATTTCAGATAAATAACAAATAATCTTTTAATATAAATATCCCGAATATTGCATGGGAACCATAGTGTTACTGACACTCCAGAAGTGAAGGGGCCATTAGGTTCTTTATGTTACCTCCTTCCCAGTAAGCAAGGGTGATAAGTTTCTGTAAGGCTCCATCTGAAAACCTTGAGTAATTTCTGTTCCTATTGCTCTATGATTTCTCCTCAATACCAGTTTCCTGTCACCTGGACCCAGGCGAGGAGTTAGAGTTAGCCTCATGAGTAAACAGGGTAATAGCTGCCCTTAGGCACGACCACCCCATAAGCCAGAAAATGAATGTTTAAAATTATTATATGGATTACTTCCTTTTTATTTTAGAGCTTTGTTAACTTACTAGTTATATTACTTGATGTTACTCAAAAGAGCTGTTTCTCATCAAATAACAAAGAGACACATACAAAAATAACATTTGAATTATAACTTTTTGTAACTAATAATTAAGAGCATTGTGCCATATTTTTCAACTTTGTAACAAAGCTTCTTTATAAATCCATATTTGTCATTGTTGTTGTTTAAGGCCCACATGGAAAACGGCTTATGAGAAATGAGATGTCAGAGCTGCTTTGATATAATATTGAGAAAGGAGTCAGAAGTTTCAAGGAGATTGTTATGTTTAAATGGATTTAGCATGTAAGACTTGAGAACCTGCTACCTATGTTCCTTGGGAGGGTTCCAGTATAACTAAGGGAATAAGGAATGCATTGGTGCAGGGACGTCAGTAATTTTGAACTCAGTGTTTCACGGTGGGAGCTGCCACAGTCCTAGTGAACCCCTGGAAAGGCAGACAGTCCTGAGACCCCACCATTCCCCCTTTCTCCCAAACCAAACTGCTCCAACAGCAAACTTCAACTTTCTACTGAATGTTCCACACTCCTAAGCAAGTGGTGAATACTCCTGAATGTCTTCTTCTAAGGACACCTCCTCGGTTAGGTAGCTGAGTCCTGCTAGCAGGTGTATACCCAAGAGGGGAACTTTTTTGATCACCCCAGCCAGAGATATAGCTATTTGACAAAACAGATGGAAAAAGCAATACTAGAAACTTATGACATTGGACAAAGGAAAAGGAAGCCCAGAATCGCCCCACATACTAGTTAGGAAGGACAGAGCATCTGAAGATTAAAGAGATTTCTTAAGAAACACAGCAAGGAATAGGGGAGGCCTCACAAACAGTGACTAAAAGGAAACTCCGGGGCAGTGAAAAACCAGGTAAGGTTTGCAAGAGCCAACAAAAAGGAAACCAAGACAAAGAATTGTGGCTCAGAACATAAAAGACAAAGAAGAGCTGAACTAGGAAGGACTAACTCCACACAGAAGGATATCGAAAGAAAAGTCGACAGAGAAAATTGTGAGAATGGTGCATAAGGCAAGCAGATAGCCGGATAATTCCTAAGGAAAGGGTAGATATATTAACATCTCAACACAGGAGGCAAAAACAAAAGTTAGATAAAAATTAACACAACAATAAGAAAAAGAAAAAGAAAAGGATTAAAATAAAAAGGAAGAAAATTAAGCAGGCAAAAATACAGAACTTAAAGTTTTATTTTATTTATTCCTGTTCCCACATTTTATTGTATTTCCCTGGCAGATAGCCTGCTCTCTGGCAAGTCTGGGGGAAAGGGAGAAGTTGGCAGAATAATGTTGCTGTGGGGATTTGAATCTTATTACTTGGTGCTGTTAGTGTTGGGCAGACATTTGTAAAAATTACATGCTGTAGTGGCAGGTCATTTTTTTTTAAAAAAATGAATCTTGAATTTCAAATTTAGAACAAAGGTGAGGGTTTCGGATTAGTTTAAAAGAAATGAAGGAAAACAGGAGTGAGACATTGAAAAGGTGGAGTGCCAGGTACCAGGTGGGCAGCAACAGGCTCAGAGAGAGCTGGAGAACCTGCCAGTTACTGACAGTGAGAGAAACCCAGCTGCCAGATCCCTGACAAACTAGAGACATTTATTTCCTAGAACTTGTCTTTGGATGCTTGCTTCTCTAGGGATTTCCCATTAAGTTAACATCATGAGTCACAGCTTAGACAAAGTCATTGGAATTGTGTTTGGATGTTAGATACGTCGTTAGCTCTGCTTTTTCTCCCTCCCTCTCTGCTTCTCTCTCTCTCCCCCACTCTCTGCTTCTCTCTCTCTCCCCCCTCTCTCTCTCTCTGTTTGCCTGTCTGCTTGGGAAAATTTTGATACATTTTACTCTTCCCCTGCCCAAATGCCCTCTCCCCATTCTTTCTCTCCTTCACTACTCTTCTTTGGGAGAGGGATGGGGCCTAATAGGGCAAGATCTGAGTTGCTGCCCACACCCCTGCACTGACTCTGTAGCCAGCACTGTGCTTCCCATTTGGGGAACCTCACTGTCGGCTGCACACCTGCTTTTACAGCAGCTTCTTGGCCTCTTTTTCTCCAAAAGGGTGTCTGGTGTCCTCCCTCCAAGCCAGGCACTCCAGACCTCCCAGTCTCCCCCACCCCCATGCCTCAACCTCTGCAGCTTCTTCCCTTCCTCTTCCGTCTTGCTGCAGCTTTGTTGGATCATTTTCTAAAACATTTTCCTGATGGGAGAAGGAATGATTTCAGGTGCATATTTCCCTAAGTGACTTTTTGCTAAAAGGCAGCCTGGGAGAATATTTATAAGCCAAATGGGCCACAGAGATTGCCAACTAGTGTGATTTCCTCATTATCTAATCATTCTCTGGGGGTCTGAGATGGAGGCGTAGGAGGAAGCCCAAGTGTCCCCTCCCCATGTGCTGCTGGAGCTTGCCCTGGCCCCTTCAGAGGGCCGATGCTTGCCTTCTCAAAAATAGATTCTGTAAAGTGATATTTTCCCCTTTTCTAATCTCAGAAAAGTTGTCAGACTGGTTCTGAGCCTCCCATAGGCACTGCTCTTTGCTGTACAATTTGATATGTGTTATTGTCTTTTAATCATGAAATTAGCATATCCAGGACCTATTGAAAATGGTTTTCATAAGGGAATATCTTTGAAATGATTCTTGCTCAGAATCTTGCTTGAATTCTGTTATCCTTACTCAATTGTGTGTTTTTTGTTACTTATTTAGTACGGTACAGATCAGAGAAGCATTTTCACTGGTAGTATCCTTGTGTGTCTTTTTATGTTTTTAAGACAATAAATGGCATTTTATTTCAAAACTCTCTCATACACATGGACTTACAAAGATACAGACTAGACTCATATTTCCTGCATGAAAATACTTACACAAAACACTGTTCTTTCTGGTTTATCAAACCAGCTAATGTGTCTCCCGAGAATTGTGAGTTCAGACATGAACAACTCCGTGAACGTTTTTGTGTGTGAATCATTTGAGCTTTGGACGGGTTTCCTCATGGGGAGATATGATTGCATAAAATATTCTCCTTCTACCTGAAATGTATCATGAGGTAGTCTTTCAGCAAAGACTGTTAGTTCTGCAATGGATAAGCAGCGTTTGAGAAAATAAACTCTGCATGAACAAAAAGCTTTCAGCTTCTTGCATATATTCTGTCTTCTCAGGAGACCAAAGAGCTCTCATGAGCTCATGAAATTTGAACCTCAAAGAATCATCTAATTGATCTAGTCCTGTTTCCACATTTTATTCCCAGTGGCCAGTTTCACACCCATACCATTTAAGAGACTTGGAAAATCTGGGAGATATTTTTAGCCTGTCAGGACACCCGTTTTTTTCTCCTTTAACTTTTAAAAAAAAGCCATTGACTCCATTTTTTAATTTTGCACCAACCATTCCATCTCTTAGTCTTGTCAGATCATCCCAGGGGATTTAAACCATGAAATCTTATTCCCATAAGCAAAGACATTTCATAGACTTTTAGAAGTGGAAGAGACCTTAGAGGTCATTTAGTCTCACCCATTTAAACCGTTTCAACACAGGAAAGGGTCCAGGTAGAAAGAGAAGGAATCCCACAACACCAGGGGAAACTTTCCACTGAAAGAAAAGATCTTTCGACCTTCAGACTCCAGACATCTTTCACCGTCCAGCCCCATAAAATGTCTGACATCAAAGGGACAAGGAGGGGTTGGGGATTAGAGGTTTGACTTTTGATTTGGGTTAAAAATGAACTGACAGGGTTTCCCTACAATCTATTTCTTTAGCTTCTAGACAGACTAGAGAGTCTTGCTTTTGAGACCTCAGCTGAGATGAGCTTTGCATAATTCCACTTCCCCACTGCCTGCAGCCTACAGCTTCATCTCTGGCTGCGACCGTTTGGCCCAAGGTCAGCTTCTCTCCAACTCCTGCCCTCTTCCCAGGCCTCCTGGGAAGACTGTTGCCGGGTCTTCGTGCTCTTTTCCCACACTCCATTATACAGCATGATATCTGCCTCCACATTTATTTATTAGGACTCAGATCTAGAATATACAGCCCTACCTTCCTGTCTGACACGGTGTCTACGCAACAGAATGAATGAGAGGCACTGCTTGCCATGAAACAGTCATAGAAAGTAAGCACCCAGCAAGGAAGGGCCAGAGGCCTGCACAAGAGCTAACCCTCTGGAGGCCTCTCAGAGCCAAATGGCTTTCTCAAAACTTCACACTCTCAATCCAGCAGTCCAGACAGGCAGCCACAAATAGCTCCTTGTGGGGGAGTGCATTTGCAACTGGCAACCTTATACCCACATGTCTGGCCCTCATTTGGTGTGCTAGCTATATTTTTAAAAAATTTACATTTTGCCTAATAAGCCTCCTCATCGTTGTCGTTCTCATTCAATATGTTTCAGCAGGCTATAGACCTGGGGTGTATTTTTTAAAAAGCGGGTAATACATTCACGTGGTTCATAACTCGAAATGATAGGTGGATCCATTTCCAATATGTAAGCGCTTTTATTATTTTCTTGTATATCTTGCTGTCCTTTTTATTTTTACTTTTCCACATTTTTAAATGAACTTTTAATTCTAAAATGGTTTTAGATTTACAGAAACATTGCAAAGATAATACAGAATATTCTTGTATGCTCCCCATCTAATTTCTTCTATTGTTATTACCTTACATTACTGTGGTATACCTGTCCCAACAAAGAAACGAACATTGATTGGTACCTACTATTAACTCCACACTTTATTCGTATTTCACTACCTTTTCCACAGCATCCTTTTTCTGGTCCAGGATCCCATCCAAGAAACTGCATTAGTTGTCATGTGTTCTTTGGCACCTTTTGGCTATGACTTTTTCTCAGACTTTGCTTGATTTTGATGACCTTGACAGTCTTGAGGAAGGCCGGGTTGGGTGTTTTGTAGAATGTCCCTCAATGGAGGTTTGTCTGATGTTTTTCACATGATTAGACTGGGGTTATGGATATGGGGGGAAGATCACAAAGGTGTATTGCTATTCCCAACACATCATATTAGGAGGTCCATGCTGTCAACGTGACTTATTATCAGCAATGTTAACCTTGATCACCTGGCCAAGGTAGTGTCTCCATTGTGAAGGTACTTCCCCCATCCCCTTTTCATACTCTGCTCGTTGGAAGCAAGTTACTGAGTGCACCTGCACTCAAGAGGGTCTAGTGTTTCTTAATCTGTATTTGCTTCTGCACTCTCAGAAGCAGTTCATGCACTTACCGGATTACCAGACTTTCACCTGTCATTCTAATCATGCTTTCCTACCTAAGCTCTCTGCATCAGAAACAACTTTGGTGAGGGTGAACACCACGCCTTCTCGTCTGCACCAGGAAAATATTTTCTCCACTAAATTTCAGTAGCTTTGCATTGCATTTAGTTTTGATGTGAGTCCTGAAAAAAGAACTCATAGAATGGTCAGTGTTTGGTGTGGGTGCTGGGGGAAACATGCAAACTGGCTTGTAATTACATGAATGTTTTTTAGTTCTGTCTTTAGAACTTTCTTCAAGGAAATAAAAATCTTCAAACCTATTTCTGTTTCACCACTGACTCCTACACCGTAAGCTTGGGAAATGCATTTTGCCTCCTGGAGCCTCAGAATTGCCTCCTGCCAAGTAGGAAGACAACGTGAGGCCCCATCAGAGTATCCTGCTAAACACTCCATAGCTGGATAGACTCAAGATGGGCAGCTTTTGGTGCCAGAGGTGGTGTGCTGCAAAGACACTGGAGCACCGACCTCCCACTCTATCCCCTGAGAAGGGTTCACAGGGCAGGCAGCATGAGGTGTATTATAGTATTCATTAGTTCTCAAGATTGTGGGAGAGAGAGCTTTACCTGCATATGAGCAGGTATTGTCTGCTCTGTTACTGCAGCAGTAACACAAAATTTGCTCCTTTTAAAGTCAGTTTATAAAAATAAACAAAACAACCTATTCTGATGAAAGTATATAAACATTCTTGAAAGAAAGAAATAATCTCAGGAGTGGGAACATTTTAACTGAAAAGCAAAATACCTAGATCAGCAGATATGACTTGTTGAACTAACAAAATAAAAACTCCTTTTATCAAAGTCTGACAGCCCCTTCAAGACACTGCTAAAGATTTACCTCTGCTACAGCACAGTCCTAACTGTAGGCGAATTGGACCATGCTAAGTTTTCAGTACTCCCTCGTTCTTTCAATCAGCAAGCATTTATTAGCCTCCACTCTGCGCCAGGTACTGTGTTAGTTATTCCTCCTAAAGAACATGAAAAATATTGTTTTAAGTGTCAGCACTACCTTCATGATTCATTAAAATCTTTTAACTACATTTGCCCAGGACCAAAATATACATCTACAAGCCAAAGATTATATTATTCCTTGGCCACACCTTCCAGCAAGTCATCATTTCTCTAACACAAATTGCCCTGGCCCCAAAGAGAGTCAGGAGAGGAAGGTATTTGTGAGGTATTGTGGGTCAATCAAATAAAAAGGAAGTGACAACTTGATGTGGATTTGCGATACTTCAATTGGTTTATACCAGGCTGGGGTGACAGAAAGATTTGTGTGGGGCAACCGTGTCCTACTCACTTTGCTTTCCTTAATCACAAAAAATGTGGCAGGAAACTGGATGTTGTGGATAGACCGTGGAATTATGCGGTTTCCACAAAGCATGGTGTTTGGCAGTGAATGGCAGACAATGGTGGTTCTCTAAAGATTCTGAATTCCCTTAATCGTGAAGGCAGACATCTGAGCAGTCAGTCATTTCTGAGAAAGACCAAAAAACTATTCATATGTCCAGGGCTTGTCCTGCCCTGTGTGCTGAGTGAGCCATTGGCTGATAATAAAAGAGGCTCCACTACTCAACAATAATCCACCCCCACACCTTCCGCCTTCCCTTCTCACTGTCCCTTACTGTCTCCTTCCATTGACATAGCTTTCTCAGATCTCCTCAGCTGCCACCACTAGTCTTTTCACCGTGAAATGAAAATTCTAATGAACTGTATAAATTTATTGAGATGGGTAATGCCTTGGTCCATCATCAGCCATTAACAGCCTAAACTTGCTTATCAGATTAATTTAGCCACCTCACAAGGCCCAGATAGACTGAGGAGATAAGTGATTTTTTTGGCTGCAGAGAAGGAAAATCTAGAACAAAAGAATCTAAATTGATTGGCAGTTTAGAATAACGGTTAATCATGTGGTTCTAAGAGTCAGACTGCTATCCTCACGTACTAGCTCTGTGATGTTCAACACATTTCTTAATTGCTTATTGCTTCAGTTTCTTCATTTGTACAACAGGAATGATAATAATAAGATTGCAGTTGTGAGGATTAAATAGGAATATTTTTATTGTAGTGCATAGGAATACCTGGCATATAGTAAGTGCTTAATAAATATTACATCTTGGAGAGGGACCTGAGCAGCCAGACATTAGCATGAAGGCCCTGGGGATCTTTATTTATTTATTGTTAGAGACAGATTCTTGCTCTGTTGCCTCAAACTCCTGGGCTCAAACAATCCTCCCATCTCAGCATCCTGAGTAGCTGGGACTGCAGGTGTTGGGGATCTTAATAATGTGGAAAGACTAGAGAAACATTCCTCGGTAAAATATATTCAAAATCAAAGGCTCATAATCATTTCGCTAGCAATTTATTTCTCCTGTAAGTATGACACCCACAAACTTTTCTTCTTAACACTCCCTCAGAAACCTTCCAGGTTTTCATCCACAATCAACACAGGGATTGTCTAATCCAATTTTTGCAGAGGATATCAATTTACCTTGTCCCAGAGGAAGGAGAACTCTTGCATTTTCTGCCTCATGGCTCAAATGTTATCAAGTTTTTCATTCGTTACGTAGTAGAGAAGAGGCTAGGATCATGTGTACATTGAATGGTTACAGTGGCTTGGGTGACAAGTAATTTGGCTGTTGAACTTCCAGGAGAGAAGAAATGCTTGAAACCAGTCATCTGTACAGATACAAGGACAGAAACAAGGTCAAAGCTGAAGCTTAGAAGACAGAGAGAAAAGCAATTTTTTAAGTCTAGACAGAATATTAACAGCAAGGGCTTAATGTGTTGCACTCAGTTTATAGGAGCTTTTGCTGACAGCACGGAACCTGAGCCCCTTTTCTCCTCATCTAGCAAGCTCCCTTCTGCTGTGTCATTAGATGCCACCTCTTCCAATTGTGCCCTTGGAGGACTGGTGATCAGAAGCTGTAGTTGGATCTGCAGGGCATGGGGAAACAGAAAAAGGAAAAACACCTTGAGGACTTATATTTAATTATATTGGACAGAAAGTGAAGCCATCACATCTGTCTAGTAGCAGCTCACAGTTATATTTTAGCCCTCCCAAGATTTGTTTTCTAGTAGCAAATGAGAGGATAGACGATGGATCATCAGACCTTTTCTATATGCATTTTATTTACCTAAGGAAAACAGTTTGAGAAATATTTTTCTTTTCTCATTAATAATTTTTTAAAAATTATAAAATGACTTTGATTAGAATATTAGAGAGTAGCTGGTGGGAGTATAAATTCATTTCACCTTTCTGGAAAGCAAGGTAGCAATATGTAACAAATAGCCGTCAAAATAGGCATATCCTTGACCCAGAAACTCCATTGCCAGAAATTTATGTATGGGAACAGTAGCATAAATATTTATGTAAGAGAATGTTCTCCATAGAATAATTTATAATAATCCCCCTAATGGGAATAATCTAAATACTCCAAAATAGGGGTTGGGTTAACTATAATACAGTGGGAATGCTAAGCCGCCACTAAAACTTTCTTTATTTTATTTTATTTTATTTTTATTTTATTTTTGAGACAGAGTCTTACTCTGTTGCTGGGGCTAGAGTGCAGTGGCATCTTCATAGCTCATCGTAACCTCAGCCTCCCGAGTAGCTGGGCCTGCAGGTGTGTACCACCATGCCCGGTTAATTTTTCTGTTTTTTGTAGATACGATGTCTTGCCATGCTGGTCAGGCTGGTCTCAAACTTCTGGCCTCAAGCAATGCTCCTGCCTCGGCCTCCCAAAGTGCTAGGATTATAGGCAGGAGCCACCATGCTTGTCTAAAATCTTCTTTAGAGAAGTATTTAGTAGCATTGGAATATACAGCAGTGCTCAAGATTCACTGAAGTCATGGGCAGGCTGTGAAGTGCACTGTACCATGCGGCTCTTGAACCTGGAGACAAACAGCAAGAAGGGCCAGCCTGGCAAGGTAAAAAAGTCAGGAAGGCTTTTAGCTGCCTGAACAGAAGTCTGCCTTAGTCAATGAGACCAAAGCTATGGAATCTGCCTGCCATCATTCACCTGAGGCACCTGAATGAGCAGATTTCTCATCATTTGTGTACTGGGCTCTGGTTACATAAGTCACTAGCTATTTGTGTAAATGGTTGTTTTACCCTGTACTGAATTGGAAGGAGTCTGTTTGATTAGAACAGTTTACATAACTGAAATCTGAGACTGAAGGAAAGATTTGGCAGGGACCGTTGATTGCATTGGAGGGTGGGTTGGAAAGGAAACTTTTCCAGAGCAAGAGGCTCTTATTTGGAGGCATCGAGGTAGAACAAATTGTCCCCAGCACCCCACCTAACCACATCAACACACAGTGGGAGTTAGCCCATCGGTAGAAATGGGTTCTATTCCTTCTTCCGGGGAGAGCACAGATCTGTCTCTCTCCAAGGATCAAGCAAGGTTAACGTACATTTGCATGGAAGCCAGTCCAGAATGCCACATTTAAGAGTAATTCCATGGCCTGGGCCCTGTCAACATTCCAACCTCCTTCTGTTTTTTAAAGCTCAAAAACATTTTCAAAAAGGCTTTTTAGGGTGGGATTTTATTTTTGCAAGAGTGGGTGTGTTTGTTGTCTTTTTATTCCTTTTTAAAACTATTTTATTTTTTTTCCTTTTTTCCTTCCTGAATTTTAATGGGGCTGAAAGGAGGAGTCTGCCAGGATTTTAACATTCAAAGAAAAAAAGGTACGAGATCTTCCTCTCTCCAAAGCTAGCCCAGGGCACATTTTCCAGGCCTTTCTCCCACACCCACTCAGCTTAAACCTTGGAGTCTGTGTGGGTGCTGGCCAAAGCCTCATGCTTCAAGTGCGTACTCTTCCTGTTTTGTCTTTCACCTCATCTGGACCCTGGGGTAGATTCAATTCTCATCTTTGAGACTCTGTTATTGCAGTTTTTGGTCTCAATGTCACTTAATCAGGAAAATGCTAATTCCTCAGCAGGGAGAATAAAGTCATAACTCTCTTCTTAGCTTTATATTAAATCCTCCAGGATCCCCTGAACAAGTAGCCCAACTCCCTCACCTCTATTTTTCCATCTGTAAAGGGAAACACTGCAAAACGTGTTTATGCAGTAATACCTAAGGCCATCTGGGAACAACTTAGGTCATGTTTCATTTTCTCAAAAGGTGTAGAGAAAGTGTCAGATCATTTAAATCACATGCATCTTAATCAATATATACAAATCAAATGTATTTCAGTCTGCTTGAAGACAGAAGTGTATATTCACAAACGCACACTTCGAGAAGGTGCTTGCAAACTCTGACCGCCCCCCATGCATACAGTGGTTTCCAGTGGGATTCCTTCTCACTTCTAGTCACTTCCCAGCCCCTGTTGCCACCAAGAGGCCCCTTCTAATTCAGACCTTCCCTCCATTAAAAATTGGATTGTCCAAATCTCATACAGAGCGACTACAATCTTGTTAAAATAGTTACAACAGTGTGAATGACTTGACTACTATGATTAATGCTGGGGAGGAGAGTTGCTTATTTCTTCTACTCCAGGATGTTCTCTATTGTAAGATCCACCATCAGTGTAATTTAATAACAGCTTTTCCTTTTCTGGAGGAAGGGAAAACTACTACATCGATTATATACATTAACAGGGGGACAGATTCCAAGTTCTGGGACAGGAAAATGCACATGAGCATTGGTATGTTTGCAAAGGGGACATTAGTTTACTGGGGTTACATTATAGTGTAGGCTCTGGAGCAGATTGCCTGGATGAAATCTCTCCAACACTGGACGACTAGCTGTGTGACCTTAGGCAAGTAACAACCTCTCTGTGCCTACATTCCTTCAACCGTAAAATGGGAATAACAGTATCTACCTCACAGGGTTATTGCAAAGAGTTAAAGGATTCAGTACATGAAAGTGCTTAGAACAGTCCTTGGTAACAAATCAACAAGTATTAGTATAATTGATAATCCAGATGAATCTTTATTTTTCTTATTCCAAACTCATCTGTTGAAATGTGGAGATCTTCTCTTCCCCCAAAATACATCGGTATAGACACACAAAATTTACATCCAACAGTCTCACTACAGTCACATAACAATTCTGACGCTAGGTGTTTTGGGGGGGTTTCTGCATGCACCAAGCAAGCAGTCATCCAGTAGCAGACAACAGCTGGGTATCCTCTGATTCAACTCAATTCTGTTACTATCTACCTGAAGATGGTGTCAGATCCCACAGGTTGAGGGCTCAGTTCCTAAGACTGCCAACTCCATCCCCTCCACTTTGGATAGCATTCACAAGCCCGAGGGTGTTTTATTTGTGCTTCTGACTCATCTGCTGTCAATTGGAGTTCCCATAACTCCCTCCTAGGGCTCAATTAATTTGCTAGGATGGCTCATAGACCACAGGGAAACACGTTTACCAGTTTATTTTAAAGGTATTTAAAGTTATACAAATAAATAACCAGATAAAGAGATATACGGGGTGAGGTCTACATGGGTCCCTAATGCAGGAGCTTTCATCTCCCTGGAGGTGGGGTGTGGATCTCCAGTATGTGGATGTGTTCTTGTTTCCCTTCCTGGATGCCCACCCCCCACTCCTTGTCCAAATCCAGTCCCTTTGTGTTTTTCTGAAAGCTTCATGATATAGGCATAATTGATTAAATCATTGGCTATTTGTCACCAACTTAACCTTAGGCTCTTCTCTCCTCCCTAGAGGTTGGGGGGTGGGGCTGAACATCACAACCCTCCAATCCTGCCTTGGTATTCGTATGACCAGTCCCCATCCTAAAGCTATGTAGGGGCTGCCAGCCATCAGTTAACTCATCAGCATAGAAAAAGATATCACTTTGGAGAATCCAAGGATTTTAGGAATTATTTGCCAGGAAACAAAGACCAAATATATATTTCACAATATCACAGTCCACCTCCAGTCTTCGAATACGGATCCCTTATACCAAATGGATATACAACTCAAAAGATGCATCACTGGACTCCCATTCGTTCCTTAATAATTGGTCTAGTCCATTATATTGTATGAATATGTCTCCCAGGGTGAGGCCACTCAGATGTGTAGGCTTCCACTCAATCTTGTCAGGTTCTAAAAGCAGAAACAGTTTTGGCAAATATAGCTTCACCCTTTTGGGCATCTGGTATAATCGAGCTAAGAGACAATGTCATCTTTTGCTCTCAGCCTTTCTTGAGATATTAATGCAATATTAGATTTCTCTTATTACATAACCCATTTATTCTTTCTTTCTTTCTTTCTTTACCCTCAGCTACTATTCCTCTTTCTTTTCATTTACACCCAAACTTCTCTACTTTTGGAAGAAAGACTGTGCTTGTCTAGACCACAGGCACAATACTAATCCAGCAAGCGCCTCCCCATCAGTCCACTCCCATTCAGATAGTGTAAGGTTACACAGGTGCAGAACTAGGGGGCTATTTTTGCCACCAGGCGAGATAGCTGCATTCACTCTTAACCCCAATTTTGCCAGATGGGGTGAAGGCACAACGCACCCCCATCACACCCTTAGGAATTCTGACATAAGCTTTAAAAACACAGTTACAGTTTCTTGCTTAGGAATCATCTCTGCTTCGAGCACTGCTATTGCACCCCTGGTCCTGTGACGACTGCATTAGGCAGAGGAAAAATTGAGGTGATTTGGGGAAAAAAAAAAGTATAGTCATTACACCAACATACTGCTCCCTTGGCAAGAATTGCACAGTCCTACCAGCATCCTCTCTCACCCCTCTTCCCCAGATCCACCCAGAAAAACGGGAAAATCTACTGGGGACTCTGCTTTAACTCTACTCGTGTTGAGTGTGAGCACACACTCGTGAAGACGTGTAAGCCAGCCCGTCGTGCTTTTATCTCCGCGTGTCTTAATTGCCCCTTCCACTTTTCTGTCAAACCATTACTTTGAGGAGGATATTTCTCTGCCTATCACTGGACATTGTGGGCTATACAGGGTGTTCCTTCGCCTAAAGAAATGAAGGCCACCCGTTCAAATCCGTGCAATATCATCTGTTCTGGTTTTTTTTATAGCACTCTGAGCACTTGCATCTTCCACCTGGCCAGCAACGCCCAGCTCAGAGTCAGTGTCTATTCCTGTCAAGACCCATGTGTAGCCCCGCATAGCCACCAGCATCAGTCCCACTTACCAGCATGTTCAGGGCCCTCTCAGCAGGGAAACTGCCATGCAGCCATCAGCAGTTTCTGTCTCTTTTGCTGACAAACAGAATAGTTTTCATTGGCATTTTGTGCCTCAGATATGCATGAGGAGCATGTCTAGATTTAGCATCTGTGCACCGCTTCAGGAGCTCTATATCCACTCATTTCATCAACCCAGATGGCCACCTCAAGGGAACACATGGGAGTATCTATCTGCTTGTCAATTCCAGGCACCTTCTGAATCTGGAAGGGGGTTCTTCTGGTGGACACCGACATGTCCTAGTTTAACGCACCCCTCAAATTTCCATAGTAATTTTCATAGGGTCTTGCCCCATACAAGCATCCCGTTAATGGGCTGGGTTTCCATTATCCTCCTTCATGGTCAGGGTCACTGCCAGTGAATCAGGAAAAAACTCAAACACAGGGGCTTCTACCACTGATCAATTCTTCACCACTGCTAGGAAAACAGCATGCAACTCAGCCCACCACGCTAATTTGTTTTTACCTTCTTCAATCAGAGTGGCATCCTTCCCAACAGTATGCTGGCTATTCACCTTGGAACTGCCACCCACAAACCAAGCAACTCATTAGTCGTCTGAGAGCAGTTTATTGGGGCTGTCAAAGTGTTGATAGAATCCAACAGCTCCTCACATAGTTCCAGAGTCAGTTTCAGGAAAAAGGAGGCTTCCTGCTTGTGAGTGTCTCCTCCTTGCATTCTCCGGGTAGCATGATCTTTACAAATCATTTCCATTTGATTATGGAACCCTCTGGGCACTGCTATCCCCATTAGAGTGTTTCTCTGACACCCAAGACATCATGGGTAGTTCAGGTTTCAAGATATTTTATGCCCTTCAGTAATAAGGGTAGCTTCAATTAATGTCCCACAGCAAGGTAGTAAATGCCCCTCAAGTGAAAATTCTCTAGTCCAAAGTCTCAGTAGCTGTAGCTAGGAGGTGATCACTTTTGAACCAGAAGCCCCAGTGTAAGTTCCATATGGGGCTCTCAGAGAAAAAATTTGTTCCTACCAGCACTCCAGTCTCTATTCTATACTGTGTAGGCTCAGGTAATCTTACTGGTTCCATTTAGCACATCCAATTAATAGTGATTGAAAGTTAGATTTATATGCCTTCTGTTTTTATAATACTAGGTACAGAAAACATTTCCCAGTCAGATACAATGTCCATCTCCAAAGTAAAATCTGATAAAAAGAGACACAACCACTTCACATGAGTGTATTTAAATATAACAACTCTCTTATAAACTTTTGTCTTTGATAAAGGAAAAACTTTAGACAAATTAGATTTAACAGAGTTCAACTGAGCAAAGCATGATTTGCGAATCGGGCAGCATAGGTTCACAGTGACTCCTGGGCTCCCACGTGGCCACATAAGATTTATGGACAGAAAAAGGAAACTGACCTACAGTAGATGGAACTGAGGTACAGAAACAGCTAGATGGGTGACAGGTTGGCATTTCCCTTAACTGAACACTGCTGGAACACTTGGCTGCCTGTGATTGGTGGAAACTCAGCTACTGTGATTGGTGGAAACTCAGCTACTTGTTACAAGGGTAGGTTACAGTCTGTTTACACATCCGGTTTATGGTTCACTATCTATGGAGAAACCTTTAGACCACACTTAAAATATGTAAGGAGGTAGCTTTAGACTAAACTTAATTTAATATCTTAATTCCATCGGTCCTGACTTTTATAGCTATAGCTTCCATTAGGACTTTGTCAACAGGTTTTGGAATCACAGTGCATTGGCCTTCTGTATCAAGGAGCCCTGGAAATTTCTCCACTCCCTGATCATTTTACCCACTCTGGTGCAAAAGGCCAATCTGAGTCCCCAGCGGGGGGTTGAGCCAAGGGGCCCTTGCCCTTTTGTCAATCTTTATCTTGATTAATCTGCTTGACTATTGCTTCAGCCAATTTCAGATTATATTTGTAATCTTTGCCTTCTGATTTTTTAGATTTTTCCAAAGTAGCTAACTTGTTTGGAGCCCTTTAACGTTTCAGGACCAGCCGGGGCTCCCTTCGGCCTATCCAATCTTTGGTATTGTTATATTAAGACCTTTGTTTTAACCCAATCAATTTCCACTTTATTCATACCATTTCTTAATAACCACCTAAAGATTTCCACCCTGCTGGGATGAGTCCTATGACTTTCCCCTTTCTTTTTCCTCTTACTTTCATCTTTATCAATACTTTCTTCACTTACCTTATTTTCTTAATAACCATTTAAAAAGTTCCACCTTCCTGGGAGGAATCCTTTGACTCTCCCCTCTACCTTTTCCCATTCTCTTGTTAATTAACCTAATATTATCATCTATAAGGCCCATGGGAGAAAGCTGAGACAGTAATTTGGATAAGGCTTTTGGAACTTTCTTTGGGTTTTACAGCAGTAAGGTTATATGGGGGTCCACATTAAAGAGGACCCTTTATAACAGCATTGACCATAACCTGAGTAACAGGCACATTCAGCGTGTGAATATCCCAGTCATCCTAAAGCCAATCCCACAGGGCTTACTGACTAAGCATATCAGCTGCTTTATCTGGAGTGTTTCACTTGGCATTTGTAGGTAGAGCCGGGCAGTCTCAGGGTAAACAGACCTTCCAATAACTTTTATCCAGTCCACCAGGCTGGCTATTCCCTTGGTAATAACCTCCTGTGAGTCTGAATCACAGATAGCCATCTGTGATTGTTTCATAGCCAGCTGTGGATCTTGCATCAACCCAAACATGCTCTTCTACTCCGCAGCTTAAAACCAAGACACTGCCCCTAAATTAGCTACTCTCACAATCTATTTTAGTTGAAGGTTCTTCAGGAAGCTGAGGACACTGATCTACAAAATTAAATGAGTACTTCACACTATACCCTGTGGTTTCAGTAGCGTCTTTGTTTTGCCCTTCCCCCACATTGACTTTCTCCTTGGTAACCACCAGTCTTAGAGGTACTTTCTATAGTCCTGGCATAATTTTTTTCTTGGAAGGTAGCTCTGAGGCTAATGGTTAAAGTTCAGAATCATGAAACCTGAGTTGGGTATAATATCAAGGTTTGACCCAGCACTTTCTTTTAATTTCAGTTTAGCTATTACAGATAACAGTAACCACAGGATGATATATTTTGCTTTTATTAGTTTGCATTTCCTTATGCATCCAGTATACCAATTTCTCAGGAATTGAGTTCATCTCTAAATTCTTTTGGTTTAGTAACTGAGTGTAGTAGAGCTGCAGCTCCATACCATGAGTGACCACGTCACCACTCAGGAATCAGAGGTTTCTCACTCCCTGCCCTCTTAACCCTTTTCTTCCCAAAGCGCATGTTTCTGTGAGCCAGGGTTTGGCTAGCCTGTCCCACTCCTGACACCAAATCTGAGGGTGTAGAGGAAAAACAAACTCAGTTTTTTTTTTACTATAGTCTCACAACACAAAATACTTCTGTGACTAAATGTGTGGATTTTTTACCCCCCACAGCAAGCAAGCAAGTAATTCTGCAGCTCTAATTCAATTTCATTCTGACACTATCTACCTGCAGGTAGTGTCAGATCTCACAGATTGAGAGCTCAGTTTCACAAGACTGCCCTCCACTTCAGATGCCAGTTGCAAGTCTGGACCTCTGGAACCTATAATTGATCAGCTATAAATCAGGGTTCCTATGACCCCCTCCTCCAGTTTAATTAATTTGTTAGAGTGGTTCACAGAACTCAGGAAACATTTAGTTACATTTAATGGCTTATTTTAAAGGATATTACAAAGGATACAGATGAAGAGATGTATAGGGTGAGGTTGTGTGGGAAGTAGCACAGAACTTCCATGCCCTCTCTGGACACTCTACTCTCCAGGAACCTCCACTTGTTCAGCTATTTGGAAGTCCCCTAAAGCCAGTCCTTTGGGATTTTTATCAAAGCTTCATTACATAGGCTTAATTGAATGAATCATTAGCCATTGGTAATCAACTTAACTTTCAGCCCTTCTCCCCTCCCGAGAGGTTGCGGGCTGAAACTTTCAACCGTCTAATCTTGCCTTGGACTTTTCCATGACCAGCCCCCATCCTGATGCTACCCTGGGGACTTCCAGCCATCAGTCAACTCATTAGCATACAAAAGACATCATTTTGGAGATTCTAAGGATTTTATTAATCATATGTCAGGAAATGGGGATGAAGACCAAATATATATTTTACAATATCACAATGAATTTTTGAGGCTCTTTGAAGTCCACTCATATTCCTAATCTACTTGGAGGAACACAGAGGGAGCCACTTCGGACTGTGATTCAGTGCCTGGGCTTTGGACCCTAGTTGTGTGGCCATGGGAAAGTTCCATGACATCTCTAAGCTGCGTCTCCTCACCTATAAAATGGGAATAATAACAGTACCTATTCTGTGGACTTGGCCTCTTGATAGAAATAGGTTCTATGGGATAAACTGTGTCAGGCACTGGTGCAAGAAAATCATACGAAAAATCATACCATTGGAAATGAGGATTATTAAGTTGTTCCCAGTCCATTTCCAGCCACTTCTCCCTGTCTAGGAACTAGGAATTGGCAATCTGGCACCACAATTCTAAAAAAAAAAAAAAAAAAAAATGTCCTCCATAATATGAATTAGAGGAAAGAGTAACAACAGCAGCAACAAAAATCAAACCAATATTGAAGGGACGTATTTTCAAATATTTAAGAAATTTTTACTTTACTAAAAGGGTTTAAATAAATGCTGTTAGAGTGACAATGGAACATGGTAGGAAAAACCTCACATTTTCTCTGGGGAGCTGTATTTCAATCCACATCTCCCATGCCTGACCAGCCTTAGAGATGGCAAATGGTGATATTTTTGCTCAAAGCTCTCCCCCATTGACATCAGTATTGAACTCCAGGAGCCTGATGCATTTTAAGAAAACTTTTCCAAATGACCAAAGGATCTGGCTTTCAATAGCTAATACTTATTTATATACCACATACGTTTGTTCTTTAAAAAGATTATAAAGATATATACTAAAATGTTAATTAATAGTTGTTATCCCTGGAAAATAAGGTTAGAGATTATTTTAACTTTCTTCTTTGTATTTTTCTGCACTTTCTGTAATTTGTTTTGTAATAAGCATACATACTTTAAATAATTAATTCAACAATTACATATTAGTCTATATGCCAGGCACTTTGCTAGGCATCGAGAATACAGCATCCATTACCTCCTGATGTTTACAGTCTAAAAGGGAATAAGACATTGAGTAAGTAATTACACGAATAATTAATTGCTTCCAAAAAGGATAGGCCCTACAGAGACATCTAGGGGGCTAGGAGGTCAACAGGGATTTGATGTAGGGTTGGGTCTGGGAAGCTCCCCTGAAGTAATAATTTTAAAGCTAACATCTGAAGGCGGAGGGGAAGAGGAAAGAAACAGGAAAATATTTCAGGTGGAAAGAATAACATGTTCAAAGACACTGAGGTATGGTGACTTCAAGAAATTGAGAGTGTTAGATCCGGTTCCCCTCAGCCCCAGGAACAGAGAGACAGAGTCACCGAGGATGCAAATGGCAAAGGAGTTTATTTGCTAGCTCGAGCTAGGGTCCAAGTCCCAGAGCGCCAGCGCAATGGCCTCCCTATGAACCAGGACCCTGCCCTGGGGTAAAAGTGAAGCTTTTATGCTTTTTTTGCACACGACACACCGGTGGCACACGACACGCAGGTCCCACACGACACGCTGGGCACACCATTCCTCCTCCCCCCTTAGTCCATTGGTTCCTTTGAAAGTGGCGGATTGTTTTGGCTCCTGATTGGTTGGCTCCAAGCCTCAGGATTTTCAGTTTTCACGCCGGCGCCAGTTTTGGTCCGCGTTTTGGTTTTGGGGGAAACTGAAACTTAGGCCTATTTCAGGAAATTCAGCTTGTCATGGAGTCACTCCTGCTCTTACTCCTATATTTAACAAACAAGTAAAAGCAAGCACGGTTACAGAAGCAAATGGCATTAGTTACAATCAAAGGGAACACATTTTTCTAATTTCAAACAATTTGTTTCACACAAAACAAAGTACATTCTCCTACTATCAATTCCTGTCTTTCAAGAGTAGCCCAGAGTGGTTATGGCTGGGGAAAGGGGGATGTTCAGATAAGACAAGGGCCAGAGTGAGTGCTGCTTTATAGATCTTATTCATGTTTTTTGCATTTTATTTTAAGAGAATTGGAAAACCAGGGTTTTAAGCAGGCTATGGTAACATAAAGCTATGTCCATTACAGAAAATTCTTTTTAAAAAGAAAATAACAAAAATATTTCAAATCATTTGTTATCCATAAGTTCTTGGATTTGGATTCCCAAGGCCAATTCAATAGACTCATCCTCTATATTAAAATATTGCATAAAACTGTTTTATAAAGAGCCTTTTTCTTGAAATTATAGCTTCCTCTATGTAGTACCTGGGATATTGAAACCAGCACATTTCTGCAGCCTGGCTCTCCTGTCATCAGTTTGGAGCCACGGAGCATGCTGGAAAAGACAGGAGCAGATGGTAGAAGGCTGGCCAGCAACAGACCCTTTCCTCCCCTGTCCCCCAGGGAGCTGAGGCATGATACCACCACATGAGCATTTGGTCATGAAACTTCATGTGCCATGGAAATGCAAAACAATGTGATTCCCACACCAGCCAAGGCCAAAACACAGCTGAACAGATGACAGCATCTAGAACCTGACAAATTGGAAGAGTGTTTTTCAGCTCAGGAGTGCAAAGCTGGGTCACTGTCATGCCGATTAACTATAATTCAAGCTTAGGTGATGATCTCAGGGACCCCTGTTCTGAGCTGGTGTATGAGTAATACTCATGTCAACATGAAGTTCACATTTGTTACAATGTTTCTGAGTATGCTTTAAATTTTTATTTTTAAACCCACTGTGTGCTATCCTCTTAGGAAATCACTGTATCAGAAGTAATTAACCACTTGGCTACTGAATAACAGCTGAGATATTTCCAGCAAATGCTTCTCCCCAGTGTTCCTAAATCAACTGGGCATGTCCTGACCTCCAGGTTGTTTGAATGGCAGAGGTAACTGCCCAAACACACTGTGCTCCTGGAGTAACTCCGAGGTTTAGTGGGCTCTGGAACTGCAGTAACAGACATCTGGTAGTCAACCTTTTCCTGTAATGGGAAGTTATTAAATATTCGCATCAGGAATTGGGATTTTTGTCCGCCCTCCACTGGTCTTCCAACCTGTTACCTATTATGCCTCACACAGTATATACCCTTGAATACAACAAGAAGAAACTTGTGAGCATTCTATAAAACCTGCTACTGACATCAGGGTGGGTCTTTGAGGCTTATGGTTATCCTAATAAAACCAAGGAATGTGTAACAGACTGTAGCCAGCAGACCACCAACTACTTTATTGTTTAAACACAAAAGAAAAGCTTCAGTAAACCTACGGTACCTGAGGCACAGCGTGTGGCTGTTTCTTAACCCTTGAAGACTCTGTTAAGTGCCCAGCTTATTAATAAGATGACATCTGCATGTTTCTTGATTCCTCCATGTGATGAGTCTACAACGTTACATGCTTAGACAAGAAATACTTATTGATGGAGTGGTTATAAATTACAGATTGGAGCTTGCAAATCAATTTGAAATTTTTTTTAACATAAATTCAAACCAGATCTGTGAGGCCAGGTTTTCCCCAGACAGCATAAGCATGAGGCAAAGGAGAAGCCGGAGCAGATGGGCAATCAGGTAGCCCTTGGACAGGCAGGAGGGTCTTCTGTGACCCCAGAATCCTCTTTCTTGATCTCTTCCTTTCTCCATAGCTACCCTCATGCTCAGGGACTCAGTATCCTACTCTAACTATGATGTAAATGCAGGAAAGGATCCCTATCAGCAGGGGAATGACAGGAAACTCTCAAAAGAGTTAACTGAGGAGAATTAAATGAAACTACTTAGGGAAATGTGGGTAGGTAAAGGGAACTAGTGAGGGACAGGAGGGCATTCCAAGGCCTATCACCAGCAGGGAGCTGTTCCCACCCCTGCACCAAAGGAGCCAGGGTGAATGAGCCCTTGTGAGAATCCAGCAGAGGCTTTGACAAAGGAATCCGGTGGTGCAGCCTGCAGTGGTCAGCCTCCTGCAACACGGCATAGCCATGGAAGGATGGAGAATCCGTCAGGAAGGGCAAACTGAAAATAACCAGCACAGGATCTGACATTAGATTATTCAATCTATTACCTTGTTCAGGTTCATTAGTATCAAAACCTAGTAAGTATGAGAGAAAAGTTAGGTATCCTCTGAGTATTTTATTTTTAATCCTTGCACTAAAGAGTTTTCAAGTATCAGTGAGCAGAGCTGGGAGTGGGGCAAAGAAGACTTTTCGCTGTTTCCAAAATCACATCCCAAAGTTGGCAGTGTCTGGCCTTGTGGATGCACAGTGATGTGAGGGAAAACTTCCGGATGAGACCTGATGTGAGACCTCCTGTGGGAGGGTCTTCTTCCCTCCCGAAGTTCTATTTCTTGGGAAAATGTTGAGTGCATTTGCAACATATTTGCATGTGAAAGAGAATTTTCTCATTAAGCTCGTTTAGTCATCATGAATCCATGCCCCTCTTGAACTTTTGGCAAAGCCTTCTCAATAATTTCCCTACCTCTGGTCTTTCTCCCTCAGAGTCAGGATCTTTCACATAACCGTCTGATTATTCTGTCTAAAAAAATAAATCCCTGCTTAAAAACCTGCCATGGTTCCCTGTTATCTGCAGCACAGGGTCCAAACCCCCTGAACATTCCCCCGTGTACTTCTACAGCCTCATCTGTCTTTCCAGTTCTCCCCTGGCCTCTTAGGTAGCAGCTATGTCAGCACTTTGGCTGATGTCATTTCATGCCCATTAGATTTCTTTTCTTAGTCTTCTGTCCCCATGGTCGACCTGCCCAACTCACAGTGGCTGTATTGAGAAGCAGCTCAGGAATAACACCTGCAGGCGGTGTTGCTGAGCAACTCCCAGCCCTGATCCCTCCTCCAACATGGAATTCCCCACGTCACGTTGAAACACTGTATCCCCACCTTCGCTGGGAACACTGTAAGGGCAGGAATTATGTCCTATTTATTAAATAATGCTCTCCAGTACAGTATCTGGTAAGAGTTGGCATTCAAAAATATGTCATGAACTAAACCAAATGATGACTTGCTAAAAAAGGAAGTTTTCCCCAAAATCAAAGTTCCCTAGGACATTAGACTTTAACTCTGTAGGAACACAATTTACATAGGTAATTATTGTTACTAGTTCTCTCTATATGTTCTGTGTACACCTCGGCCCCTTAAGAATTGGTTAAAATGAAAAGCCAAAAAAATGTGAAAGCTGATGGATTAAAGGATGGTCAGTGAAATGACTGGAAGGAATTAAACAGGAAAATTAAACCACAGAGTATCCGACTGATGGAGGCTTTAGACTATATCCCCCAGTAGAGGAGGCAAAGTCATACAGTTACCTGGAGACAATAGCAGAGATCATTGTCAGTGCATTGACAGGCTGGCCTTATGTCCCTATAGGCCTTATTTTTTTATAATTCTAAAATGGCTTTAAAATATAAGCCACTTCATCAACTTAGTACAGACATATCAGCGTTGTTGGTATGTTTCACAGTTGTGCAGCTATAAGACTTCCTTGTATAGTCTGGGAGTCTGTTCCTAAGAAATGGGGGTGCTAAATGGAATGAGCCAAAATACCTCAGTTCCCATGAGCTGTATCCTCTGACGACGTTGTCACCTAAGATCAATATCCTATAGATGTCTTTATCTTCCTGATACTCTCTAGCCTCCTGTCACGTGGGTTGGACCATATCTAGAGAGCAACTTCATTCATTCACCTGGAGCTTACCCCCGTGAAGTTTCCAGAAAACTTGCATTTTTACATTCAGCGTGTTATCTCAACCATCAAAATAATCTGGAGTTGGTTTATTCTTTGGAAGACCATTTGCTGCAAATCAAAAAATCTTTAGTCAGAGAAAGGATGTTAATGACAGAGAGACCAGAGCAGCATAAACAAAGCTAAGATATTTGCTGCTGCCACTCAACCTGCAGCAGGAGCAGAGGGAGGGCTGGCACGTGTCAGCTAAAAACCCTTGGACTTCACAAACACCATGACCATCGCTCCATCTGGGGAGGGCTGACAAGGAAAGCCCATTTGGTCAAAAGGGGCAAAGACATACCTCAGAAATTTCAACTCCTCTTTTTCATTTGTTTGTTTTTTGGTTGGGGGGGATGTTTGTTTTGTTTTAGTTTTTTGAGACAAGTTCTCACTCTCACCCAGACTGGAGTACAGTGGTGTGATCATAGCTCACTGCAGCCTCCAACTCCTGGGCTCATTTGATCCTCCTGCCTCAACCTCCCAAATAGGTGGGGTTACAAGTGGTGCACCATAATTGGCTTTTTTAAAAAAAAAAAAAAATAGAAACAAGGTCTTCCTATGTCGCCCATTCTCATCTTGAACTCCTGGGCTCAAGTGATCCTCCCAACTCAGCTTCCCAAAGTGCTGGGATTACAGGTGTGAGCCACCAAACTGGCTTCCAACTCCTGTTGACAAGTATCAAATGCTAGAAATCCAAATTTAACATTAATTAAATTATTCAATAAATTATTCAATAAAGTCCCACCACCACCACTGCAGCACAATATTTTCTTTTTTCCTCCTCAGAATATGAAGTTGAAATTCATCTAATTCAATGGTTCAATTTATACGGGCAACAAGCAATTGGAAACCCTTGGCATAATGAGCAGCACATTTTATTGTATATGGTGTGATCTAATTATGGATAAACCACTCATAAAACCAGCTATCCATACCTATGTCTCCAGCTGAAGGGGCTTCAACAGTGACTGCAGCTTCCTCCACTCAGTTGCTTTTCCTCTGACAATTAACAGCTCAGACACAGCGCCCTTCTCTAGAAATGAATGCTAGAGCCAGGGAGCAGGGGAGCAGTCAGTCTACCGGAACGCATGCTTCAAACATGAGGAGGTATCTGTTCTGTAATTCTGAAGGTAACAACAGCTAGGAAGACCATGATAAACAGGTGTGGAGATTACCATTTGATCCAGCAATGGCAATACTTGGTATCTACTCAAATGAGGTGAAAACTTAAGTCCACACAAATATCTGCACATGGATATTTACAGCAGCTTTATTCATAAATGCCAGAACTTGGAAGCAATCAAGATGTCCTTCAGCGGGTATATGCATACACAAAGAGTGCAATGCGCAGCACCTGAAGGATGGACATATTTGAAACTCAGACTTGGGGGGGCGGGCAAGGGCAACATACGTAACCTAAACATCTGTACCCCCATAATATGCTGAAATAAAAAAAAAAAAAGATGTCCTTCAGTACGTGAGAAGATAAATAACCTGTGGGACATCCAGACAGTGGTATACTATTTAGAGATAAAAAGAAATGAGCTATTAAGCTGTGAAAAGTCATAGAGGAGCCTTAAATGCATACTATTACATGAAAGAAGCCAATCTGGAAAGGCTGCATGCTACATGATTCTGGCTATATGACATTCTGGAAAAGGCAAAACTATGGAGACAGTGAAAAGATCAGTGGTTGCCAGGGGTTAGGGGGAGGCAGGGACAGACAGATGGAGCATGGAGGAGTTCTAGGGCAGTGAAACTACTCTGTGTGATGCTACAGTGGTGGATACATGTCATTATACCTTCGTCCAAACCATAGACTGTACAACACCAAGAGTGAACCCTAATGTAAACTATGGACTGTGGGTCATAATGATGTACCAACGTAGGTTCATCGATTGTGACAAATATACCCTTCTGGTGGGCCATGTTGATGACAGTGGGGGAGGTTGTATGCGTGTGGGGCAGGAAATGTAGGGAAATTCTCTGTACTTTGCTTCATTTGCTTTGAACGTAAAACTGCTCTAAAAAAGTCTATTTAAAAAAGTCTCGAATATTAAAAAAAATAGAAAGCAGAACCAAAAACGAGCCTTTTAAATATTTAAGTATCAGTGTTCAGCCACTACAAGGCTTAGAACTGTCTAAAAGGGATGCCTTATCTTTAATGTCTTTGTTGCCGTAGCCTCATCCTTAGCAGATCACCTTCCCCAGCCTGAAAACCCCACGCCTGCCGACCTCGGTATCATATCAGAACCTGGCGAGGGGGGAGTCTGTTTCCACTTGGTCTGTCTGTGGCTTCAGAAGGCCCTGCTATCTGGGGAGGTAGCACCCCTTTCACACGTACCCACAGACTGGGGATCTGGTCCCAACAGCCCACATGACCTTACTTTGAGTTCCTGATCAAGGAAGCTGCTAGAGCTAAAGGCTAACTTCTCCCTGAGCCTAGACAATCACTAAGACACACCATGGTTGGACAACCATGGCTCTGCCAAGGTCAGAGCACTCGCCACGGCCAGGCTCAATGTTGTGATGAAACATCTCCTGGGATCGGCCTGGAAAATGGAAACACATGCAGCTTGACTCCCCCTTTCCCAGTTTGCCCAGATTGATAATGACACAGAGAAAAGAGACACAGTGCACATGCAGGTTTACCAGCAAGAGTAGAACTAAGCTATAATAATAATTTTGCAGTAGGAACTGACCAATTTATTTAGTACATTGGGAAGTTTAAAGGACAGACTTGAAGCTTACTGTTCATACACAGAGTTATTATTAAAGAATCCATTTCCCAAATATTGCAATCCCAGCTCCAAAGCCACAGATTCTCTTCTCAGTCTCTCAGGCCTGAATGTCTTTGTCCATGAGCCCCAGTACAGGACAGAGACAAGCTAGGGAGGCTTTAAGAGTATGGTGGGCAAGAGAGACCTCTGCTGGATGAACGCGGGCAAACGAGCACTGTCCTGCATTAACAGAAACAGAGAAGAAGCGTTATTTAAAGCGGTGCTTCTGGAGAAGGAGAAAATTTCTTTTCTGTTTTTGCTTTTAAATGACCTTTATAACCTTATGAGACTGAAAAACAAACCGATTAGTCTTATATTTTTTTTAGGTTTACGGAAACAAACTTTGTTGAGTGTTTGCCATTTCCACAGCATGCTGATACTTAAGTGATTTTTAAAGAGCTCTGTATGTTCTGTGCACAAATTCTAAAAGCAGCCTACCTACCTAATAGCTGAACTGTTTCTTTTCTATCTAATTGCCTACCAGCACTCCAAATCATTTGTACTCAGGCAGGAATGAATGAAGCGTAATTCTGATACATCCGAAATTGTATGTTGGACATCAAGACAGAGTTTTCAGAACTCCTTGGGAAAGAGGATATGTTTGAAATAGGTCATTGGGGGTCAAAAACATTGAAGAAAAACTTGACACACCTTGCCAAACTTTTCCCTGTAGCCACAGTGAAATTTGGATATTTTCAGAATTCTTAGCTCCTAAATTGGAGGGGGTGGGATGTGAGTGCTTTTGAAAAAAGGTAAGATTCCTTGTACACAGCATATATCCTGATGCATTAAAAGATGCTCTGCTTTTCAGTGTCCCCTTCACACCCTGTTTCATGGGCATGGCAAAGGCAGAGTTTGGTGGTTCAACTCACTGCCTCTCACATAATGCCTAGTTACACTGGTTTCTAATCTGACTCCACTGTTTCCTGATTAAGCGACTTCAAGTAAGTTATCTAAACTTTCTAAGCTTCAGTTTTCTCTTCCGTAAAGTGGGATTTGTTATAGTGCCATTCCAAAGGGTTACTGGGAGAGTTCAATGAGATAATGTCTGATTGGTGCTTAGCATGGTGGTAACTGCCCTATAGTAAACCCACAAGGAACACAAGTTTAATTATTAAAAGTAAGGTGAACATGTACACAAATGGATTTCTTCTCCCCTTCCTTCCTCCCTTCCTCCCTTTCTCCCTTGCTTCCTTCCTTTCTTTCTTCTTTCAACAAACATTTATAGAGTTTCTACTATGTGTAAAACTCTATGCTAGACACTGAAGAGTATAAGAAGCTGAAAATGATGTGTTTTTACCCTCAAGGAGTTTTCAGGCTCAATGTTTTATCATTTGAACATAGGTCAGTGATTCTGAAACCTGTTTGCTAACACCCTAGAATAATCCCAATTGACTTTGGATGAAAATGCCCCAAATTCTCAGGAAAATAAGTAATAAGTCTTTACCTAAAAAATGAATTTATCCCTTTCAAATCTTAGAGGTGAAGACAGAAAAAAAAATGATAAAATCATGCTAAAAGATTGGCAATTATACATATATATGTCAGTTTTTGAGAGGGAAGTCATTGATGGTAGGCAGTTGGTAGACAAGACTTTAATTTGGAGCAAGAATAAAAGCAAGTTAATTTTAAGGTTCCTCTGGCTATAAGATATTTATACCAAAGGACACGGTCAGAAATCTCCAGAGAATTTCACACCTCTTTTTCACGTGGTGCTCTTGGCACAGACTGGCACCACAACCTGGCATCAGTGCATCATCGTTTCCTCCTTCCTTCCTCCCTCACCAGTTCCGTACTGTTGCCTGCCGTGTACTGGGAGAGATGCTGTAACAGACCCACGGATAACCAAGACAACATCCCCTGCCTATGAGAAGTGCACATCATCAGTGGGAGAGAAGGATTCTGGGTTCTTCAGGCTCTCAGGTCTGCACTGTGGCATCTTCCCCAGTTCTGCACTCTCAGGCGGGCCCTTCGAGATTACTGCAACCCTTCTCAATGCACTGACCAGGTTTAGGGCTAGAGTTGTGGACCCACAACAGAGCAAACACAATTCCTCTCCAACCAATTTAACCAACTGGTTTAGTTAAACCAGTTACTCAACATTGTCCTTTAACCTCTTGGCAGGGAGGAGGTAATATCTTTCTCTTCAGCAGGCAGATTGTGCACCTCACTTAAACCTAGGAGCAAAGAGGTCAACTGACAGGGTTGTGTTGTTATTTATTGGCCTCGTTTAGCCATATCTCTGCAGGGATTACTGGGTGAACTTGACACTTGTGAGACTCCCGGGAGAGGTCTTGGGATTGGGAATACATTCTTTTAAAGTGTGCCTTCCACTTCAATCTGTTCTTTGGGCCAAATCCTAATAATCACACCTATCTTCCTTATAAGAGTTTGATTGTGGATGAGGCAAATTTTTATCTTTTCTGCCCAAAGAAGAGATTCTTACCTTAAAAAAAAAAAGATGGTCTTTTAAGAGGCAAGTTCAAATACAGATGAAAATAATCATAATGCTTAGTATTTCCACCCCACCTTTCATCTTTAGAGCTCAAAGTACTTGGCAAACATTAATTAATTCTCAAAATAGCCTTATGAAGTGAGTAAGGGTATTATCTTTGTAATAATACATAAATACTGGTTGGTTTATGAAAGCAGCCACTTAAAAGGGACAATTCTATAGGATCAGTTTCAAAAACAGCCTTCTCACCTGGTCTAGACTTAACACTTTTGGATAACACATTGGGAAGTGCCAAATTTACTAATAATATGATATCCTAGAGTAAATATACATACCCTTTCAAAATGATTTCTTTAGTGGTGTTAGGCAGTCCTTTCTATTTGAAGGAACTTTTTAATGGTAAAAAAAAATACTAATTGTGGCTTACTCAGTCTAAATGATATCAAGTCTCTGTACATGAAAGAATTCCAAACTGTCTTAGTACATAAAGTTTAATGATGAGAATCTGGGATCCTATTTCAAATGCCTGTGGATTTGAAGGAGTTGTGATAATTTCAGGGTTTTGCAATGTTTTCTGTCATCATTTTAAATTTTGAACAGATCACAAATCATAGTTCTATGACTTGTCACAAGGGATACCAGCCAGAATTTCTATGTCTCATCACCAGAGATGAAAGACATTGAGAGTGGGTAAAAGCCGACCAGGAGTGGATTAAATTGTCTCCTGAACGAATCATACAAAATGGTGGTCTATTTTTATTTTGTGTCCTTTGCTCCCTTTGTCTCCTGTCATGACCTCCCTCAGAAAACAGAATAATATTCCATTTCGCAGTTGCTAACCTGCGTCTCCCAGAGTTGAGTTCAGAGCACAGCTCCCTGAGTGAAGCACACTGCACGTGGGACACTTTCTATCCTGTTGTAACTTCAGTTCCATCTGTGCTTATTCTTCCAGAGGGCAGTGCTCCTTTATGTGAAGTTTGATGGCTTTTTGACCCTGGGAAATTAATTCTTTGAGTTAAGTAAAAATTATACTTTTTTGACGTCCTTAAATTCACGCCACATCAAGAACTACCCTGCATCCAGGAAACCCTCAGTAAACATTAATTCAGGATTTACTTTGTTCTGTTGAAATGTAAAAATTTCCCCAGACTCTGGCTGAAACCATTGTTTATAGTCTTGGTTGGGTAAAGCCTCTATGCTCAAATTTTATATATGTCACTCTGAATTTTCTACCTATTGATCCTTGTAAATGAGTTGATCCATTCAACCATGTAAGAACTCGTGTATACCACTTAATGGTGCAATATTGATCCACTAAGTCTATCCGCTTGCCTTTGTCAATGGCTTCACTTAGCAGCCTCGAGAGAGAAAACCTGGTTTTGGTCTCATAACTTTGGTTGAGCTGATGGTCTCCAATCTCCAAAGTGGGATAAACCAGATTCCTTCACTGTGTTTATCTTGGCCCGCCATGTCTCTTTATGGAGAAAATGGTCCAAATAAAGTGTTTCCTCTGTGTATTTTGACAGGAAACACTACTAATATGCTTCCCTTTTGTTGTGTGCCTTGCTCTTTTCTCCCAGTGTTGTTTAAATATTTTCAGTACAATGGCATATTTATTAATCCACTACTCTCTGCATGAGGCATGAAATGATTGGTTCTTCTGTAAAGCCCTCTTAGAAAAGGTGGTTTCTCCAGTGAGAGTTAATAATATTACCACTATTCATGTAAAAAACGCTGAGACAATCTCTTAAAAATGGAACACATTTATCTAAAACAGCTGGTAAAGAAAGCACGCAGGCCCAGCCAGAGGCAGCGAGGTCAGAGGTCAGGGTTAACACCGATCTCGGTGGAACTTTGAAGCTGACATTTTACAGATTATATGTGTCTCAGCACACAGTGGGCATGGCATATAAATTGGACTTTGAGGCCCTTATTTGTTCTCTGCATTTTTATGAGCCCACAGAGCTCTTTTTTGAAGCAGCATACATAGAAAATAAAAACTCATTTTAATGTTGGAGAACTATTTATAATAAATCACATTTACATCCTGGCTTTTCCTATGACTAAGATCTCTCTCTCTCTCCCGCACTCACACACACACACACACACACACACACACACACACACACACACACATACACACATTCCTGGAGCCTATTTTCCAACCTGGGTAGCTTATTTTTTACCTTTGTAATATTGTAAACCCATTTTCCTTTTTCTCCTCGCCTTGACTTAGGAATCAGAACATAGATTCAGCTATATTGAGTACCGCAAGGACACCGTTTGTAAGTTGCGTGAGGTGTTCAGCTAGAACAAGCTACACTTTACCCCCAGAAAAATTCCCTGATACCATAAAATGGTTGCTATAGCGTGGCACTTCAGCACTAGAAGAAAGCATCTGATTTCAAAGAGATTGAGTTCCACTCTGGAACTAATTATATCATTCGTTTTATGGATTTTTTTTAAGTTGCTAGGTGTTTTAACTGGAGAAGGCTGGCGACCAAGAGAGAAACATACTGGCAGAGATTCTGCCATGGGCACTTTAGCCACCTAATTAATTTTCAATAAAAGCTAGCAATAGTTAATTTGCTCTAGACTTAATGTAAATCAAACTGAGACAAATAGGTTAAAATTAGAAATGTGTGATGGAAACCATGTTTATGGTCAAAATTACCTTTCACCCTGGAAATAACACAGATTGACAGGGAAAGAAAATGAGACCACACAGGCTTCTGTTCAAATAGACTCTTAAGTGAATTAAAGATTTTATTAAGGGGAAACTTGGACAAAAAAAATTATCTGAGATCTATGAAATGATGTTATTTTAATAAAAAGTATAGTTTTTAAAAATGTTACCTTAAAAATCACAGAATTAAAACATTGCTCCCATTATACAAAGTTGCCTGGTACCCTTTTTCACTTTTTTCCCAGGCTCAACATAGTGTAGGGTAAAATAGTAAAAATGCTATAAAGTTATTAAGTTTCTGGGTCTAAATTGGCAGACATACCCACCCAGCACCACATTCCTTCAACTCTTACGTTTCAAAACACTACTTTGCAACATCAAATAACCATTTTTACTTTTATGAGAACACAGACATAGATTTCTTATGATTGTATAATGATACTTCAATCCTCCAATTAAAATACCCAGACAATATAGATATCTTTGGCCCGGTCCATTGGACAAATATTATTATTAAGCTTCCCTCCAGGACTTTATATTTGCAAAATATTTTGTGGGCTTTAATCATTTTAAATTGCCTTAACTTTGCCCATTTTTCTCCATGGCTCTCTGTTATTGCTCAGGCAACCATTTCATTTTAACCTGCAAACTACTCATACTGCAAGGTGAAATAAGCTAATTTTTTAACATGTTGGAACGTTAGTCTCAGAGATTGTTAGCTCTTTCCTTGTCCTTTACTGAACATGACAATTTAAAGCAGCACTAGATTCTATTTTTATTTCACTTTTGCCAAGTTCATGAAGTAAATTCCCGCTTTCCCACTCAATCTGGTTTTTCTTCCTGCCCCAAAGGAATGATGTTGTCACTGTAATGTCTTCTAATGCACTATAAATGCCGTGATGAATTGGAGGCAGGCTGGTTTCTTCTGAGTGGGAGTCCATTATCCTGTCAGAGTGTTCCTTTCCTGTAACTTAATTTTTATTGTAACAAATGACTAAGTACCAAAAAATGAAACAATGTGATGGGCCCATCTAAGTGGCCTTCCTCTGATGGTAAGTGGAGCAGAGTGACAATTGTTTGCAGCTGCCTTCCAGAGGGCTCTCTGATGGTGACATTCACTACCCAAATTGAAGTTATCAAAAGCATTTTCTGGGCGTTTATGGAAGATCTTCATTCACATTGACTGACTAACGATACCAATATAAATAAAGTGGTTTGCAAAAGAAGTAACGTTAAGAGTGGAAAAGACAAATTCTCAAATTTAGCTGCGCATAAGAATCACCTGAACATTCTGTTAAACTGAAATGTAGGGTCCCAGCCCCCATCAGAGGAGATACTGATTTCATTTGCTGAGGGGGGACCTAGGAATAAGCATTTTAAAGAAGCATCTCTGCTAGTTCTGTTAGAGGAGTCATATACCAGCGGCCCCCAACCTTTTTGGCACCAAGGACCAGTTTCATGGAAGACAATTTTTCCACAGAGGTGGGGGGAGGCAGAGCTGAGGCAGTGACGCAGCGACAGGGAGTGTTTATAAATAGAGATGAAGCTTCACTCACTCTCCAGCCACTCACTTCCTGCTGTGTAGCCCAGTTCCTAAGTTTCAGGGAAGACAATTTTTCCACAGGCGGGAGAAGGAGCTTTGCGGCCAGGTTTGTAACAGGCCACGGACCAGCACCAGTCCGCGGCCCCGAGGATTGGGGACCACAGATATAGATTAGACTGTGAGAAACACCTGCCTAGAGCTTCTGGTCAATCTTTTCAATAAATGTCCGCTGCACACTTGACTTTGATTTTATAATAAGGCTTTTTTTTTTTTCTGCTTGGATTTCTAACTAGGGTAGTTGTCCTCTCAAATCATAGTTCCAATTTGAATATGATGGGTTCACAATCGGTCTATTTTCCCTTCATTAGTTGCATAAGTTAATAATCACCAATATGTCTGGAGGATTAAAATTATCCCTCTGTTACAGATGATATGAGAATGTTAATCTGGAATCCAGAAATCCCCCAAAATCAATAAATTTGGTAAGTGACTCCAGCCTTTTTCTGGACCGAGGGTTCATAGATTTTACCATATTCCCAAATGGGTCTATGATCCAAAAAAGTAGACAAACTTGGCTTCATTAATATGAAACTTCCATAGCAAATAAATGGTTAGAATGTCTAGTATAACTGATTACACATCTAAATAGTACCACTGATATTAAGATTCTAGCTTTATAGGTGATTAACATTTTATAATAAAAATAAAGCTAATTTCAACCCTTCAGAAATATTAGAATGTCTGATATTTGGAACTTAATATCCAGTGTCCCAGAGCACTGAAACGTCTTCTCTAAGGAACATTTAGAAACAAAGGACAGAGCCCCTAGGTTCTACATCTAGGGCTTTTAAATGGAGTTTATTTTAGAACAGGGTGAAACAAATAAATTACAGAAGATCATGGAATCTCAACATCAATTCATCCATCTATTAAACATTTATTGAGAACCCATCAAGAAAAATAAAAACTGTCATATGTTTATTGGAGTCTGAGGCTAGCAGATTTGTGAAATAGCCCAGGTTCACCTAAACATACGCACACCTGTAAATTCTCATGGTGGCATTCTCCATCCATTAAACTTCTAGTTGGAATAATTTCAGTAAAAATCACAGTTTACTGTATCAATCTGTGTAATCTATAAGAAAAAATGGATGACTTTAAAAGAAAATTTGAACATCACTTAGTTAAAAGGGCTGGATGAGAGTGAGAGATTGTTGGGGAAAGAAGTAAAATAGTAGGTTTCTGAGTAAAAGCACAAATCCTTTAATCCATTGATTTCCATGGAAATAATGCAAACCTTTTTGAATAATCACAAAATATGTTTTGGAAGACATATCAAAGAAATACCAAATATTCCCACTATACCTAAACAACTTCTGGTAGTAAGGCAAGATGTCCTTTAAAGCTGTGGTCCCCAATCTCCGGGCCACGGGCTGGTACTGGTACTGTGGCCTGTTAGGAAACAGGCTGCACAGTGGGAGGTGAGTGGCGGGTGAGCAAGTGAAGCTTCATCTGTATTTACAGCTGCTCTCCATTGCTTGCTATTCCCACCCCCTGTCCGTGGAAAAACTGTCTTCCACAAAACCAGTCCCTGGTACCAAAAAGGTTGGGGACTGTGCCACTGCTTTAAAGGATCACCAAGCATTTCATTTTAATCATATACCATGAGGTGTTAAAGGGGTTAATGAGGTCTCAACTCATTGTCAACTAATTATCTTTAAGTTGTTGTCAGCACATTCTAACTGTTATGCCTTTGCCAGCTCCAGCACTAGGGGTGTACAATCCTAGAGTAATTGGTTAAAAAAAAAAAAAAAACAACCAACCAACTTATGGATGACTTACCTGGCTGTTGTTTAGTTTGTTAAACTAAACCATTGCTGTCACCAACACACATGTGCACAAGCATACAAACACACACACTTACATGCAAAAAGCTTTTAAGAACTTTCATCTTTTTAAAAGGGCAGGGGAAAAAATCAATAAAGTGGTAGCCTGGCCAGCAGAGGGATGGTTGAAGCAGCATGGGTGGCTGGGCTGTATGAGAAACAGATGTAAGCTCTCTGGGAATTGGGCAGGCATTTCTCTTTACAGCCAAATCAACCAGCCAATGGAAGGCAATTAATGGCCCTACCATCGGTCACCCACCCATTCCCCTGAAAGATTATTCGGTCTGGCTATTGAGGCCAAGAGCAGAAAGGGGCATCCACCCAGCTGGAGAACATATGATTTAGGCTCATACTTCACCCAAGCTGTATTCTTAAAAATGATTCATTTTGTGGTCTGAATCAGCAGGGAAGTGCTTTCTTGCTGTTCTGCTTTTATACATTCTAGCATCAGACAAGTCTAAATTCATCTGTTGCCATTTACATCCATATCTTTTTTTTAAATTTATTTTTCTTGGCCTAGAAATCCTCTTAGAGTTGGTAAAAGACATGAACCTGACACAAATGGATCCTTATTGGTGTGGTTTCTTAAATGGAATTAGATAGTACAGAGTTAAGCATTTTGACTGATTTAGCCACTTTAGAAAACTGGTGGTTTTCATCAAGGTAAGCAGATATTTACCCTACAACTCAGCAATTCTACTCCTAGGTGTTACTGAAGAGAAATCAAAAGACATGTCCACAAAAATAATCATTCAAGAATATTTGTAGCAGCATTACTCATAATAGCTCCAAACTGGAAGCTACCCAAATGTCCATCCATAGGAGAAAGAAAGGGTAATTAAATTTCTGTATTTGTGCAACAGAACACCACTTGGCAATAAAAAGGAATGAGCTACTGATACACAACAATATGGAGAATCTCAAAAACATTAAGTTGATCAAAAGAAGCTGGATATAAAAGAGTACGAGCAATATGATTCATTTATATGAAGTCTACGAATACGCAAAACTAATCTACAGTGATAGACGTCAGAAGTCAGAAAGAGTTGCATTGGCAGGGGGATAATTGACTGGAAAGGGGTACAAAGAAACTTTGTGGGATGATGGAAATAGTCTATATCTTGTTTTGAATCATGGTTATGTTTGTGAGTACAACTGACAAAATGTATCAAGCTGAACACCTAAGATTTGTACATGGCATTGTATGTAAATCATATTTCAAAGATTTTAAAAATTGAAGTTAAGGATTTAGGAAATACAGATGATGCGACAGGAAAAAGATGAGGAAATCAGGAAATAGGGAAAATGGGGGGAAATTGACAATGCTGGGGGAAGTTAAACTAATTAAGGATGAGAATATATGTGGATGTGGATGTATGTAGAAATACCTAGACATTACCTAAAATTTCCTTAAGTGCTTACTAAGGGCCAAACACTGTGTTAATCACTTCAATATATATTATTTCATTTAATCTCTTTTTCTTTGACCCTCCAGTACACAGAATTGGATTAATCGTATTCCCTGGTTCATGACACATTCTCATCATTAGTCCATACATGGCTAGTTTTACTTAACTAATTATTTTACTCATAATGTGTATTCACAAGCCCACTGCCCAAACCTTGACTATAACCTGTTATCTTGCTATTTGATCTACTCTCCCTCCCCTTCTCCCACCTTCCCCCAACGCAAAATAGTCACCACCCTGAGCCCTGTGTTTATGATTCCTTTTCACTTTTTTATATATAATTTTATTGATGCTATAAACAAATAGATTTCAATGGTATTTAGCTCTAAGTTTATGAAAAAATGTGCTGTACATAATCTTTGGGGATTTACTTTTTTCCTTTAATATTATATTGCTAAGATTCATCTAAACTGATGTGTGTTTCTATGCCATTTAATCTATACTACAACTCTGTGAAATAGTTATTATCTACATTTATTGAAGATAAAGTTGAAGCTCAGAGAAGTTAATTAATATGCCCAAGGACACACAGCTAGGAAGGGGCAGAGGCAAGATTCAAAGCTGAAGCTCTTAACTAATATGCTCCACTGCCTTACCAATTCTATATCGCCTGTTATCTATAGCCATCTCTCTCTCTATACCTATGCTTACCTGTATCCATTGCTACAAACATAAATGTCAATGGGGAATCCAGGTTATGAAATATGAAAGAATCAGCCAAATTCATCTAATAATTTATGGGTCATTATACTCTGGTAGAGAAATATGAACATATGCTTATAACTTCAAGAGATTTATCCTCTAAAATTCAGAGTATACAAGCAGGTAATCTGAAGGCAGAGTATTGTGCGTGTGTGCATGTATGCACATATGGGTGTGTATGTGTGTGCACGTGTACTTTCTGGAGAGTGTCTTAGAACAACATCCTTATTCTATTTAATCTCATTTGCTAAAAGGGCAAATGCACAAACACTGTTTAACCAAGTCCTTGCTCTGCACCTTATAACTGTATACCAGAGGCCATGGAAACTGGATCACTCTCTCAGGATGCCATTACGGCCAAGCAGAATCTCATTAAAAATCAATTCCTTGGGTCCATAAAGCCAGTTTATTTTATCTTCCTGGAGTGCCTGCTGCTAGCAGTTACACAGTTCCATTGTGTGGCAGTCTTGTCTGTTAAGAACATTGCACAAAACAGCTATTTAAAGATTTTCCATTTTTATGTTAAACTTTATAATTTTACTGTAGTTTAAATTTACAGGGTTTGTTTCTCAAGCTTAGGGTATCTTGTTACATGTGTTAGAAGTAGCATTGCCAGTCCTACGGTCCCATTAATTAAATATTTGCCTTTATAAACTAGATGTTGTCTGATGTGAATGTGCAGATTTAATTGGGTAGCAGGAGTCCCAGAGCTAAGAAAGCCTGATTTGACCAATTTTAGTGATTTCTCATTCATTGCTGCTTTCTGATTGTTGAGTTGTGCCTAGGACCTTCACTGGGAGTAACACAAAAATCAGGTAGGGAATTTGCTCTTTGTAGTGACTTTAATTCAAGTATCTCTAAATATCCTAGAAATCAATAATGGCCAAATTTTATAAATGAGGAGTTGAAAGCACATGCAGATTTAGTGACCTGTCCAGGTCACACCCTGAATGAGCAACAGAGCCAAAAGAAATTGGAGAGGATATTTTGGCCTCATCTGGAATCTTTTAACTCTCTCGACCCCCTTCAGCAGATTTAGGGACTGGCTGATTTCAAAGATTAGTGACCTTTTTGGACTAGTGCCTGGCAGTGAAACATGGAGGCTTGAATTCCTTAGATTTTGGCTAGTGTGGTCCATGATGCAGGCTCAGTTTGGATTTTAGAAGAGTCTGTGTTGTTAGTGAGGAGAGTAAGAAGGGGATGGAGAAGGATGTGTTGGGCTGGAATTGAAGTAGGAAGAGGCTTAATTAAGATCACTACAGACACCCAGTGCTCCTTCCCCAACACATGTTGGGAGGTAGCATAAGCATATCATAACAATTTTTTAAAAAGGTTAGAAGTTGACATTGGAAGGAACCAAATCCAAAACAAACCTCAGTTTAACCTTTAAAAGATTCTCAGTGGAAACAAACAGGGTTATCCTCTATTTTGAACTCTTGCAATTTTGATAATTGCATTTCTCTTCAAGAAACCATTCCTAGAGCACCATTTTCCAACATGTCTTATGTGAAATGCTCTGTCTGCAAGATGGTAATTGGTGTTAGAACCAAAAAAAGGTACTTGTTCAAATATGTTGGCATAGTTCTACACACTTGCTTTCCTTCACGGAGATTCCTAAGCATGTTGTCATGTTAAGGGCTCTGAAAAGTCCTACAGGGAAGAAACGTTATTTTAACTTATTTGACCATGGACTCTCACCATGCTGCAGCAAAACAACTACATACAACATTTCATGAAAATAGAAATAATCTACAGAAATCATTTTGGGAAAATGAGTAATCCTTAAATATTAAAAAAAAAAAAGATCCTATACCCAGTCCACTGTGAAAACTTCCATCTAAATCCTAAGTCACAAAATTCTACCCCTGAAAACAAATCCAATGGTTTAGTGCAACCTCCTGGTTTAGAGAGGAGACACAGAACATTAAATAACTTTTGTATGTCACATGCTCAGGCAGAAAACAGACCATCACTTCGGTTTCCCACCTCCCAAGCCAGTGCTTGTCTCTGCCACCACTCTGCCACGAAGAACATCTTTAATATGTCCCTACCCTAAATCCTCTGTAAATTTAGAATCATTTTAGTGTGGGCTTGAGAACATAAAACTGAAATGTTGCTACATTAGTGCCCTGTGCTAAAGTTTGCCTAGGGTGAGACAGGGCTAAGAGAACAGGATCTCGAGAGCTCCAAAGAACAGCCCAAGAATTTGAAAAAGGGATGCTCCAGGAGAGGGAAAGAGTTTTAAAGGCTATTAAAGCTTTCAGAAAAATTATAGGTCCAGAAAGCATGCAGTGACAAATAGACCCTGAAGCTGCATAAAGCAAGCAGGTGAGAAAGTTTCTGAAAGCAAGGAACTTCGGAGGATGTAGGAAAGGTAGAGTGCTTTACAGGGGGATATACAGGGAGAGTCGCTCATGAGTCTCTTGAGTCACTGGCTTGACTCAGCACTGAAACATGGACCTCGGGTGAAGACAGATGGAAACTTGCTTTAGGAAGGTCCAGAAGAGGAATTGTCTCATAAGAACGTATAACTAGAAATGGCTTTATAAGCCTGGATCGTCTATAAACCTGCTATTCCCCTTATTTGTGTACATTTTAGGCTAATAGAGGCCCTAAAACTCGTGTAAGAATCTGTGTATGTTAAAAAAAAATTCTGATTCCCTGGACTTCATTGAAGGAGGGAAATGAGGAGGTGAGGATGGGTCGTGGGGAACAAGAAACACAGTTTTTGAAGGAAAAACAAAAACCTGATTCCTTGGGCAGGGTGGTAGAGGGTGGAGTTGAAGGGAGGCTTCGACCACGCCAAGTCTAAATAGACTGGGAGGCTTTTATTTGGAACTCTCCCTTGGCAACGTTTTAGCACAGTATGGTTTCCATTCTTGGCGTAGAAAAGAACCTGGACAGGAACAGAACTGGCTCAGTCTTTGCTCTGACAACGCACTCACAATAATGGAAGACATCTTTCCCCTATAACTTTGAAAAGCATGAAAGCAGATATTGGCTCTGAGTATGTCTGATAGTCTACCTTTATTTCCTGTCAACAGAAATAACTCTGATTTATATCTGGTCATCAGCTTCACACACTCACACACAACTCATATTTAGAGAGCACAGAGAGGTGGAAGCCTCAGAGCCGTGATGTATGCATACCCCGCAAAGCTTAGCGGCCCAGAGGAGACCTCAGGGACTGAGACAGACTCTTCAATATTCTCACTCTTCTGACACTCTAATCCTCTGTGCATCCTTTCAGTGAGGTATATTACATGGGCTTCAGCTGAGCTACACGGCAGCTTTGATCTCTGAGCCCCTCACCTACCTTTCTTGTGACCCCGAAGGTTGGTTGGCCTGTATCCAATAATTATAGTGAGATGCTGAATGATCCATGCTGGTATCTGGCACACTGTTTTCTTCTTTTAATATTCGGGTACATCAGAGGAGTATGAGAATTTCTAAAATTCCATTCTCTTCTCAAAATTGATCGATGGTGCAGGCAGTGGAAATTGAGTGAATGTGCCTTTTCAGTTAATTCCATCTTATGTCATCTGGTTTTGAATTCAGAAGCATTTTTTTCCCACTGCTGTGTTATTATACTGTATAATTCATTGAATGTAAGATGTCATTAATCATAAGATGCACCATTACTTTATGTACTGCTAAGTAAGAAAAAAATTGCTTCCAATTAAAATATAACCTAATAATTTTACATTTAATTTTTTGTACTTTATTTTTACTAAAAATGTTCTTTTATATTTATTTAGGTAGGTTTTTGTTATGGATCATGCTTATGCATACTTGAAAAAGAAAATATATGTAAAATGAACTGGCTAAGGTTTTTCTAAAACTTCTTCATATTCAGGGTCCAACTCTTCTGAATCTCTTTAGAGACAAAATCTTCAATGTCCATGTGATTGTACACAATAAAGTGTTTTGCCCCCGAATGCAATGACACAGCACAATGATAACTATATGATGACCAGAGACTGGCTGACAGCGAGCCTAAGTGCCAGCAATTGTAAGATGCCATGGATTGTGAGAAGCCAAGAATTTGAGATGTGTTGTGATTTTAGAGAGGTTAAAATGTGGAAAAAAAATGTGCAGTTTAAAATGAAAGAAATATGGTTTGTTTTGACATTGAAGCATGGTACCAGATTTGCTTATACAAAATTTTAAAATATTTTACAAAAAATTTCTATTTCTATTTCTTAGGTTCATATCAATCTCAGAAAAGTATGCCAAGTTTAAAATTTTTCACACCTAAAGCTTTTTACTTAGATTGAATGACTGTTTCAATGTAAGCGATTCATAGGATTATAACTGAGCACACTTAATTTTGCTTCTAGAAAGACTCTAGAGGCTCTCTTCCTGAAAGAAGTGGCTATCAACTTGCATCTCCGTCCATCCAGCTGTGTGGCAATTTCATATAGTTCCTGGGAAAGGATCCCGCCAATATTTATTACTCTTTCATTTAAAAAAAAAAAACTCTACAGTTTCAAATATAAAAAAAAATATTCATGTCTATTTGGCAAAGCTTTTGGTAAAAAGAAGAATAATAGCAGTCCTTTCCATTTTTGTGCTTATACTTATGACAAAGTAAATGACATGTACTTTTTCAACCTTAGAGCCAAAATTTTTTTCTTTATGACATAGCTATAAAACTAACACATTTTGTGAAAAAGGGTTTTTAAAAAAAAAATGAAATTGTTAGTAATCACTAGAATTATATTGAAGAAAATATTCCATATTATTTGAATAAAAATGAAAGATAAACATGCCAGTTTTTTGGAATGGTAAATTGGCATGTATTAAAACACAGTCTTATTATGAAATTCATAAGCATTTATATTTTATTTACTCTCAGGAACTTTAATTTTTAAAGCTAATATTTCATACGTATTTCACATACACAATCACAAAAACAGATTTTTTTTTTCTTTCCATTTGTCTGAGGCCCAAAAGGAGTTAAATGCTGGTGATTCTGTCTCCGTCCAGCGGAGGGCAGTGGTGCCCACCTTTAGAAACGGGATTCCCATTTCGATTTGGTCCAGCATCAACCTGGGAAACCGTACACAAGCTGCGGTCAGGCCATGATCACAGTCCTTGGCAAAGTCCGCAAAGCCATGGCTAGGGGACTTCAGGGGGCCGGCCGGCAGAGTTGAAGACTCCTCTTCCCAGTTCTATGGAACTTCCTCCCCCAGCCTCAAGGTGTATGGGCAGTGCAGGGAAAATGCGAGGCTCTGTGACGTGCAAAGGGGCTGGGATAAGCCCCACCGCTTAGTGTAGTTGTAGAACCCCAGCCACAGATTTTCATCAGTACAGAGTAAACTGCCCAGGCTGTTGTTTTTTCAATACTAAAGAGCGCATATAATACATGCACAACTTAAGGAATAATAACAAAGTAGACAGCAGCGTATCCACCTCCCAGCTTAAAAAACAGAATCTTACCAGCACTTTGGCGCCCTGTTTACTGCTCCCTGCTTCCATTCTCTCCCTTCTCTCTCAGAGGTAACCATTCTCCCAAATTGTAATCTTTTCTGTGTTTTTCTTCATAGTATGAATCCCTCTTTATTCTGTTCCATTGGTCTAGTTGTCTATCCCTGCACTAAAATCGCCCTGTCCAAATTACTGAAGCTTTTTAGTAAGTCTTCATTTCTAGCAGCTCAAGCTAAGCCAGCCACCTCTTCTACTCCCTCAACCCCTGTTCTTTTTCAGGGCTGTCTTGACTATTCTTGTTCCTCCATCTGATTAGTCTTAGCATTCATAATTAATAATAATTCGCACACAAAAAAATGAAAGAAAAATAGAGGATGAGAAGTTGAGTCCCTTAGCCAGCCCCCTCAGTCTGACGACCAGGTTTGAATCCTGGCTCCCTGTGCTGCCTTGGGCAAGATATCTAACCTCTTTGAGCTTCAGTTTCCTCATCTGTGAAATGCAGATAATATTATAATGGTAGCTGCTACATAGGATTGTTGTGAGAATTACAATGTGATAATATAGGCAAGGCACTTAGAGCATCACCTAGAAAGTTCTTAACAAATGTCAGCTATTTATATTGTCTCTGCTGACTTCAAATAGCCAGGGAGCTTCTGAGGTCATCCTGCCCTCAGCTGGAACCCTGGATGTCTCCCACCAGCTGTGGAACCTTGGACTGGTTTCTTTCTCTCTCCAAACCTCTGTTTCCAAATTTGCGAAATAGGGATAACGTTAGGACTGTAAAGATTACATGAGAAAACCAAGGGAAAATCGCTTAGTGTAGAGTCTGGCATGTTGTAAGTGCTCAACAATTTCATTTCAGTATTTTAATTAGATTTTATTTTTAAAGCGATGTGTATTTTATTGTTAAAACTTTCTCTACTGTTACTTCTGGGTATCTACAAAAACACTTGTCTGGGGAAGAATGCTGGTAGTAAAGAGAATTTTGTAAAATCACCTCTTGTGATCTTGCAACTTTTCTTTGTTTTTGACTTTTTGAGTGCAGGCAGCTCAGGATGAGAAACTGTTCCTTAGTCAGGGCCAAACTCTCTTTCCTGGTTCTTTCCTCTCGTTCCACAGCCTGCTTTACTGGCTTAGATTAGACAATGCAAAGCCATTCCTTAACTTGTTTTCCAGAATCAGAGGAAAGTTTAACATAACAAAATTTTATAGCTCCTGCCCAGTAACATATATTACTTTAAAAAAATAAAAATACCTTTCCCTTATCATGCATTATTCTTTTACATGTACAATTTTCCTGACGTATTGAAGTAATATTCCACGGTTTGCTATGACTTGGAGGTTTATGGCCCTTCTGTGGCAGATCAGACTAAACATAATTCATTCATAGCTACTTAGTGCTCAGGGAAATAAACCCCTGAACTTAAATAACTATGGTGTGACCTCTGTAAAATATTATTTATGGCTTTAAAACTACTATTATGTAGATATCAAGATGTGCCAAATGTTATAAACCAAACACCAGCCGGCAAATGGGACAACTACTATTCCATTTATTTTTTTCCTTCCTTTCTGGATATTTCTTTACAAATGCTATTTTTGTTTAAATGGATTCTGGGGTAATTACCCGGCAGGGGAAAGCAATGTTCATTTACATTTTATTAAAGAATACTACAGTATGTAAAAAATTCTCCTCTATAAACTTAGAAGCACCACAAAAATGTAAACATTCCATTAACATACTGCAGTTTAATAGGAAAGGCATTGATTACCTTTGAACATAAAGTAACTATCCCTACTATCAATGGACTAATGTAACACATCTGCTATTCATTTCTGCAAATTAGTTTATGAAGGAAAACCTGACTGTACATTTAAGTTATCCAGATGGGAACTTTAAGCTGAGCATTTCCATGCTAAAAATATATGTACATTCCCAGCACTCGTTACTTTAAAAATTTTAGATGTTTAGAGTGCCATCTCTTCATCTGTTTCCTGAATTATTTCCTAATCATTCAACTATATTGTAGGAAATAAAATGTTCAGCGGCAGTAAAGTACTGGAATCATTGGTTTTCTAATTGTCATTCAACAAATGTTTGAGGACCTGCCATGTGCTGGTCATGGTACTTAGCATTGGCAAGGATGAATGAGAAGAAAAAATTCTCAGCTTTCATAGAACAGTCTGAATAGGGAGATAGATCAACAAATAATCCATTTCTAGGCAGCACGGTAAATGCTCTGAGAGAGGATGGAACTGCCACCAAGGGAGGACAGGGAATAGAGGAGGGAAGGGGGCTTTGCAGATGGCTTCACAGAGGACGGAAACACAGCCAAGTCTGGGTGAAGAATGAGTGAGGTGGTCAGGTGGATGGCAAGACCAGCATGAGCAAAGACATGAGGGGACATTGGGTTCAGTCCTCTTCAAATCATTCATATGGTTGGAATTTGGTGGGGCATTGGAGGAAAGGAGATGAAGACTTAGACTGAAACCACCATGAAGGCTTGTATGTCTTGCTAAGAATTTAGACTTCCTCCTGCAGGCTGTGCATAGAAAGAGTAATTTCGAGTTGAGGAGTAACTGGATAAGATATGTGTTTTGGGTAGCTCATTGTGACTGTGACATGGAACATAAACTGGAGCCCAGATAGGAGGCTCCTCCAACTTCCAGATGAAAAATAACAAAGCCCTGGGCCACAGCAGTGATAAAGAGAGAATTGACTGAGAGAGCATTTGTGATGTAGAAGCCACAAGATCTGTTAACCAGTTAGATTATGGAAGGAAACAGAGCGGGAGAAGTCAAGGAGGCAGCTCAGGTTTGTGGCTGGGCTCACTGAGGGGTCAGAGGAGTCATTTTCATCATCTGAGTCTATACTTGAAAGGATGGGTTTAGAGGAGGGTTTGGGATGAGGTTAGTACTGAACACACAGAAGTTATGGTACCTGGAAGGACATCTAGATATGTCTAAGAGGTGTTTGGAAATGTGAGTTTGGAGAGGTTAGGGTTGGAGACAGAGATTGTGCCACTTATATATGTGATGTTTGATGATGTTTTTAAAGATTCATGGAAGTGAATGTGTGAGCTAATTTGCTCTTCTAAGTAGAACTTGAGAAATACCATAACTCAGTGATTTGCAAATTACGTTGAAATAACAAATAAGTCTTAATCCTCCAAGACCCGTAGGAAAAAATAAAAAGGGAAAGAGTAGAAAGTATTTCACATTCTATCACTTAGTATGAATAGGAAGTGTTGCATCTCCCATTTTGGATTCTCTAACAAAAATGGGAAGGAAATGTCTTTTACTTACTAAAATCATAACAAAAATTAATCAAGTCTTTTTTTTGGAAAATACTCAAGTGGTCCATTTCAATGACTATCACTGCCTCATCCAGAATTTATTCTTTTATTTTTTCTTGAAGAACTCTACTTACTTTTATAGAGTTCTGAACAAAACTGAGCAAAATAGAAAGGAATATATTTCTACCTCATTGGTCTTGATGACTTTCTAAAAAGCTCATGCATTTTGATGGATAAGATTAATGAGACCACATAGTGTTAAGCACCTTGGACTTTCAGAACAAAGGGCTTTTAGAAGAACAAAGTATCATTATTAATGACACATCATTTACAGTTTTCATCGGTAATGTAAGGTTTCAGCAACTTTAATAGGAACTTAGGAGCTCAATGTAGAGGGCAAGGCTATTAGCTAAGGTTCTTGACACTAATACCTTTTGCTTCTAAGGAAAAAGATAAATCACACTCACATTGATCAAAAGACAAGCTGAGGAGTTCAGAAAGAGGTGAGTCACCATCCACTTACTGAATTTCTCAAAGACTCTGTCATCAATGAGCCCTGCTGGTGAGCCCTGCCCTCTGCATAGACTTCCTTCCCTGACTGCCAATTCCTTGCCTTCTGTGGACCCTGCTGGCCCAGAAAAAACCCTCATGCTTCATACCTCCTTTCCTTTTTATTCTCCCTCTCCCATCTCTCCACAACCCCCCATTCTATGTTGGGTTTCATCACTGCAGGATTTCTCTCTGTCCTATAGGAACTTGAACAGCCAAGTACATTAAATAAAGGAATGCCTGTGTGCTCCAGTGACTTAATTGACATGAGTACCAATAGCAATGGCAATCCTAACACAAGGTGGCAAAACAGTGAGGAAGTATTTTTTTTCCAAGTACACATTTTTAGTCTTATCAGGAAATTATAGAGAATGCCTATGTACATAGCACCAACACTGTTAGAAAATTTTGCAAATTCTTTACAAAGTGCTGCTCTTGTGTAAGATTTCTTTGGGAACTTAATTCATTTTAGTCAGATTCACTAAGTCCTTCTTAGGGACTCTTTAAAAACTGCTGTATTTTTGTTGGAGAATTAAGAGAAATTCTGCTGGGGAAAAAAAACAAAGTTAAAAATATCTTTAAAATTCACCATCTAAAATCAGCCAGCTCTGTTTTAGGTAGAGAGAAAAAATCTGGGACACAAAGACATGCCCAATAAAAATAAAGGAAGAGGGAATTTACTTTTATTACAGAAACAGATGACTTACATCCAAGGGCATATAAGGAACTGGCTGATAACATTGCAGCTCTACCAACAGCTCTCTTTGAGAGAAGTAACTCAAGATAGATGAGCTCTCCAATTACAGGAAGAGGGCAAGCAACAAAGTGAGGCAGAAAGTATTGTGATTGTATGTTACAAAGTGATATTTGCTCTAAAGGAAATTCCAGACTATTATTCTGTCTCTGATTTTTAACAATTACATAGTCAGCAAATTGTTTAGTGGATTTGATTTGATTGTGGAGATACCTGGAAAATCTTTCTTGTTACATTATTCTGTTTTGGGAGCTTTCACCGACCACTTTCTCTTTTGTTTGTGCTTTTGTTTTACAAGGTAGGTCAAAAGCTCATTTCTGGTCAAATTGTTGAAGTTCACTGTTTTCTGTCTCCTTCCTAGAAGATACACCACTAGGTAGAAAACTAGACAACATGAGAATTCAAGTCCAACTGGAAGCCTGAGACACCAGAAAAAATGCACAAAGATCATTGCAGGAAAATGTTTCACACTTTCATTTTTAAAGTTTCTATGCTTTATAGCCCAAAATACCCAACAAATAATTGCAATTTACAATTCAAAGAAAATGCAGAGGTAAGACTGCTATGACCATATTCTTTAATAACTTTTAATATTAAAACTTTTTAAAGGCCGGGCACGGTGGCTCACGCCTGTAATCCTAGCACTCTGGGAGGCTGAGGCGGGTGGATTATTTGAGCTCAGGAGTTCGAAACCAGCCTGAGCAAGAGCAAGACCTCATCTCTACTAAAAATAGAAAGAAATTAATCGTACAACTAAAAATATATAGAAAAAATTAGCCGGGCATGGTGGCACATGCCTGTAGTCCCAGCTACTCAGGAGGCTGAGATAGAAGGATTGCTTGAGCCCAGGAGTTTGAGGTTGCTGTGAGCTAGGACGCCACTGCCCTCTAGCCCAGGCAACACAGTGAGACTCTTGTCTAAAAAAAAAAAAAAAAAAAAAAAAACTTTTTAAAAATTGACCGTTTATTAAATTCAGACAATAGTTGAGGACCATCTTAGCTCATATACATGTCGATGTTGATATAAGTCTGAATTCTGTTTTAGAAATTCAACAATGAATTAAGTTGATTTTAGCTGAGTTTTATTCTGAAAAATAATTTTCTTGTTGCAATATAAATCTGCTATTAACAAATGAACAAGGTGGTTGGTACTGTTTGTACCTTTAAGATCATAGTTCAAAAGAATTAAGCAAACCTGATAACAAAGATAAGATAAACATAACCTTTATTCTCTTTCAAGAACCCAGAGTAAAGAGCCTGGAACCATATCCATTAACTTAATCAGAATCCCTTAAATTTCATGGTCTCACTTAAAATGTTACAGCAATAGACTGAATATCCTAAAAACGATAGCAAAATACATGTTGCTTTCAAATACATGGTTAAAAAATGTAATAACTCTCTTAACCAATATAGAGGAAGGCTGGGCTAGTGAGCTACTCAAACATTCACAACAAATAAAAATTATTTTACAAATAAAAATGTACATATAATGATCAGGTTTTCATAGCCTAAAATCAAAATACAAAATCTGACAATAAAATTGTGTCACATTCAGGAATGAGGAAAGTATTTTTTGGTATACATAAATGGTAGGACAAAATCTTCTAAATCATAATTGTCCCAGAAGACCCAAGACAGACATCAACACACACATACTGCCCACTGGTCAGTAATCTCAGAACTAGAACAGAGTAAAATAAAATCAATACAATTCAAAATTTCTTCGTCTAATAAAAATTCAATTCAAAATTTCTTTGTCTAATAAAAAAAACACTTCAAGATCTTGCACTGCCTTAAAGGAATGAGCATAAACAGTAGCAACTGGAAAGTAGCTGTAACAGACAGCAGGCACTGCAGAATTGTCTGACAAATGCCAAATAACTGTGTTTAGCAAATAAACCAGTAAGATGATATCATGATGAGTTTTTTTGTTGAAGTTTTTATTTTGCCATAAAAGGAAGGTTTTTTTAAATAAAAATGTTCTCTTTCTTCTTAGGATAACTTTATACATATTGATTGATGTTAATCAATAAAATCAATTGAATGATTTTAGTCAAGTGTTTTAATATTATCTCAAAAGTTCAAATAATCTTAAGATTCTAATTTACAGATGAGACTATATGCCATCCTACCTCAGCCACCAAAAAAGAAAAAAAAAAGACTATATGCCTTAGCATTCATTTAAACATGATTACTAGAAACTTATATGTTTCATTTGAGAATATAAATTTAAGGTTTTTTTTTTTCAGATCCAAGGGAAAGATATGAATAAAGCCCTCTCTCTCTAAACATAAAAATAATAATAATAATAATAGATGACAAAGAGGATTCAGCCAGAAGTCAGGAGACATAGATGTGATTTTAGGGAAATTACTTTCCTTATGAGATCCCTTCCAGCCATCTGATTCTAAAATTAAAACATCCCCTCTGAACTGTACAGACTGGCCCTGCATTTTCAAGTTTCTACACAGTACCTGGTGAAGTTTGAATGTCTGTTTTTACACTAAAATATTACACGAATCAACACAAACCCTGTCCTGCAAATCTATATGCCAACTAATTTTCTAGAGAGAGCAGTTTTTTCCCCCATTCATTCCATAAATCATTCACAACTTCCTACGTTCAAGGCAGAGTGCTAAACCAAACCTACAACATAATTGTCATTGCTCCTGGGAACAAATTACAATCTGAAAAATTCGATTTAGGTGACTGCTTTAGGTAGTCACCAACCTAGCTCAGGGTAATGACTGTCAAATTTGAGGGAATACAGGAATCACCTGAGGAGCTTGTTAAAACACAGCTTCAAGGGTCTCACCTCAGCCCTTATGGTGTCAGAACCTCTGGGCTTGGCACCTCCTAATCTGCTTACACATTTAACAAGTATATTCTCCCCACCACCACCCCTCCATGCCTCTGCAGGTAATCTGTGGGCCTCACTCTCCATCCCAACCTCCCCCTCTCCCCACAAAAAAGAAAAGCTCTAGACTCAGAGTCAGGAGCCAACTGCCAGCTAGCTGCATAATCTTGAATGAGTTGTTTAACACTGCTAGGTCTCTCAATCTCTTCATCTGATATGGGTTGAAGAGGAGTCTCTACCATCCCTTCCACGCTCAGGTGCTACAGACTTTAAGAATCTAACATGTCAACTCGGTGTTGTGAAGGAGGTGAGGAGAATTCGCAATGATGTTTCACTCTGCAGTGCAAACACCTTAGCAAGAGAGTCCAGCAGCCCCCAAGAGAAAGAGGATAATTCCTTTCTCTGGCCCCCTCATCCATCATGGGAGGAAAAGTGTGGCAAGGTTGGAATTGGGCGAGGGGTGGAGGAGACGCCAAAAGAAGCTCGCAAGAATTTTGGCAAGAAGCAGAAAGGGTCCTTGGAAAGCTGGAATCAGTCGTCGTCGTCGTCGTCGTCCTGGTCCTGGTAGCGAATGTAGACTACCAGCATGACAAAGCCCGTGAGGATGCACAGGGAGCCGACGACCAGGTAGGCGATACCCAGGAAGGGGTTCTTTCCGCCCATCCACGAGATGCTGCTGAAGATGATGAGCTTGTGGCCGCCGAACTCGCGCACCGGGAAGTTGTAGGTGATGTTGACGCGGTAGGCGCCCCGCGGCAGCCCGGCCGAGTAGTTGCCCTGGCGGATGCGCGCGTACAGCTTGCGGAAGGTGGGCAGCGCGGCCGTGCGCATCCACACCACGAAGTCCTGGTTGATGAAGCCGGTGTTGTTGGGGTCGGAGCTGAGCTCGTAGACCGGCCGATGCCAGTTGGGCGGGGGCGCCGTGCCGCTGAAGGCCAGCGCCAGGCTGCCGTTCACCAGCGGCGGGTTGCGGAACTTGACGTGGTTGTCGGTCCACCAGGCGATGCCCGTGCGGTCGAGAGGCACCTCGACGTAGGGCCCGCCGGTCTGGTACTGGTGCCACACGGAGAAGGAGTCGTTGAAGAGGCTGTTGGCGATGGAGCCGCAGGGCGCGATGGGCAGGCCGGTCGTGCTGAACTGGTAGGGGGCGCAGTCGTTGGTCGGGTGGCGCAGCGCGCTAGCCAGCCCGCTCAGCTGCGCGTCGTCGCGGGACACGCTGTAGCGCCGGTTGTTCTGGTAGAAGTTGGTCAGCTCGTAGTAGAGGTACACGGGGCCCTGGAAGAACTCGGGCAGCGAGAAGTACCAGGCGCACGAGCAATTGGGCGGCGGCGCGCGGCCCTCGCCGGCCTCGGCGCACACCGAGCAGTTGCCGGTGTCCGCGTCGCCGGTGTAGTCGTACTCGAGCTCCTTGATGCTGTTGGAGGAGTAGTAGAGGCCCAGGCCCAGGCCGATGAAGGCCAGGCCCGCGCAGAAGAAGAGCGGCAGCGCGATGCTGGCGGACAGCAGCGGCTGCCAGGCGGGGAGGCGCTGCTGCGTGAAGGCGGTGTTGTCGGGCTGGTGGGCGCCCCGGGCCGTGGCGCTCCAGGTCATGGCGGCCGCGCCGGGACGGACGCACGGACGGACGGAGGGTTGCCTGGGCCAGCCGCGGGGCGCCTCCCTCTCCGCGCTGGGCGAGCTCGGGGGCTGCTCCCAGGCCGGGTTTCCCTCCGCCTCAGGTGAGTTTTTGCGCTGGCCCCGCCTCAGCCTCCCACACAGGTGAGTCTTAGTTCCAGGTTCTGCGTGCAGTGACCAGACCCCTCAGTTCCGCCTCGGCCCAGGTGATCCGCCCGCCCGCCCCGCCCCTGCGGTGACCGGGAGCCGCACCGCGCCCCGCCCCTTCCGAGGTGAGCCGCGCGAGTGTGCATTACCGCACCTGGCGGGCTCAAGCTGCGTTTCTTCCCTGTCCGGGTCTGTCGGACGCCAGCTCCTCCTCCCCCAGGTAAGTGGCAGCCTGAGGCCGCCTCTGAGTGGCTCATACCTTGCTCAGGTACCACCTTCCCTTCCGCCTTTCAAGTGACTAGAGTGCCTGGGCCATTCTTTCCCGAGATGATAGGCGCTGCAGCCTCCAGCAGAAACCCACTGAGGGCTTGCACCTTGGTCCTAGAATCTTGGAGATTTCAGGTTATTAATCCTCCTTTTTGGGGGTGGGAGGGAAAAGATGACTCTAGACCCTTTTGCCTTTGTAGGTTAATTTATGGACCCGTTTCCACCGAGCTTTCAGCCTGAAATTGTAGTGCCTGGGGAGTTAAGCTATGATAAATCTTTTGGAATTCAATTGTAACAATCAAATTTTAGTGTTTTTTTTTTAAAGGGAAAACGATATATATATATATTTTTTTTTTTTTTTGGCCAGATCCCCCAGTCTGACTGGTGGAAAGTTCTCTAAAAATAAAATGACCCTTAAAGGGAATCAAAGACTGGAGAGGTTCAGAGCCTTTATATATCTCTCTAGCTGGTGGAGAAACTAGGAAAGGAGAAAAATCCATGGGACTACATATGATTTCTTTTTCTTTTCAGATTATTTGCCCCACTGGAGAAAGGCTTGATCCAAAGTCCCAGGAGACCTAGCTGCTATCCACAAAGACATTTGGAATGTTTGGCCTGAGGAAGTGAACTATGATGATTTATAGGATTTACTGTAAAAAGAACTCAGATTAGCCCTGAACATTGCCTGGGATTTTGGATTTTGTATCTAGACCGGTACAGAATACACAAGGGAGCATTGGAACATCTTGACTTTGTGCTAAATCTTCCTGAGATATTGAGATGTTCCTGCTTCTCCAGCATATAAAATACAGGTAATTTAAATGTTTTCTCTATTACACTTTTGCACTCAGCATGATACATCACATTCAGGAATTATTCAAAACCCATCAAAACTTGGAAAGTTAAAATGCTCATTAAATTGAACAACAGGAATTTTTTTATCATCTTCCAAGTGTTCTGCCCTATGTTAATAAGACCAAAAAGGACTCTTGACCTCAAGACATTTGCAGTTTGATAGGGAGCATATTACGTAGAACTAAGAAATAATCAAAATAGCCAATAGATAGCATGTAATCAAGTACCGAATTGTGTTTTACAGGAGCCACACTAAAATTAAAAAGTAATATTATTTTAATAATGGAAAATTGATTCCATTTTGTTGAATGAATGCAGGTTGGAAGCTTTAGCTCTTAGAGAATACTGAGCGACCGAAGTGACTTGAGTTTCACTTCCCTCACTTCTTATGCCACGAGAGAGGAAATTCCAACATTCTCAACAAGTTCCTATAGTGTGATCCATTCTCCACTCACCTTTTTTTCAATAAGATAAAAAGAATAAATAGTTCTTTGTGGTGGTGTGGCTAAATTCCACCCTCCTCTCTATCATGGAATTACCAGTCTGCTTGATATAGAGTTCACAAAACAAGTGTCTAAGACAGAATTCAGTTCTCCCCACTTTAACTAGTAGATCTGAAGTCTAACCATGCATCACCACCACACCCCTAAAAGCACAGGCTCTCTTTGAACTCAGAGCCTTTCCTCTTGTCTGCTCTCCCTGGATGACCTAAAAGTATTAGTTTATTTATTCTGCTAATTAAGGTAACACAGAGTCCCAAAGATAAAAAGAGGAGAATATTTCAAGACAGGGAATGATGAACAGGATTAACCACACAGCTCAGGGTTCAAGGGAGATAAGAAATGAAAAGAAGCCATTAGGTTTGACTTCCATGGGAACATTCGGGTGGTGGGGTGGGAGGAGGCGGGTGCAGGGAGAGGGGAGTAAAGCCAAGGTAGGAAGACTCTTAAGAATTGTGTGGGAAGGGGAGGAGAAAGGCAAGTGGTGATTGTCCAGAAGAGCATATATCCTAAAGGAAAGGCTTCTTCATAGGTGGCAGAGAAGTGTTCATTCTGAGGGAAGAGATATAGTGCACCTGAGGCTGGAGAGAGGGCTGGCAAGCTCCCAGGTGTACCTTACAAAGGCAGGAGCAGGCGGGAGGCACTGATCCACCCGCTGGATCAACTGGTTCCAGAGAACAGTTTCGGGGTTATCTCACCTTCAAAACTGGAGGGCAGGGAATAAGGATGGAAGCAGAATGCAGCTGGGCTTTGGGCTGCTGAACCTCAGGCTGGGAGAAGGCAAATGACTGCGTGTGCCCGGCGTATGGGGGTTTTCAGGGCAGGTGAAGTAGAAAGATAAAAGTCTGAGCTATTTCAGTCCTTGTGGACAGGGTGGCTAAAGTGGTGAGCCTTAGTATTTAACAGAATGGCAAAGAAAGTGAAACCGAGCCTGTGTATTTGAAGAAAAGGAAGGGACCCATACGCTGGCAGTCCTAATGAGGTTACAGGCAGGTGGCATGAAAGCTGGGAGGAGGAAGCACTGGTTTGAAATGAGATGTTAAAGATTTTGGAGGTGAGCAGCACCAAGATCCGAGTATATGTCATATTTCCTACCAACTTGTAGGTTCCGAAAGGTGGAAGACTGATGCACATCCTTGTGTACCTCAGAGTTCATTGTATAACCGTGTCTTTCATTTTATTATACATGTTATCATGATGTTTTAAAGGACACGTAGGTCATGTAAATTTTTCAGTACTGATAAAGTAACAAAAAAAGGAATTCACTCTAAACAATTCTTTATTGCATCATCATTATTAAGAGAACTCAAAGGAAAAGAAAAAGGCATTTCTAACCTAAATACTCCTAAATCACTTTATTTTTCTATTTTATCTTCTAAATTTTATCCATATAAATATTTAATTTTTAATCAGTTGTAATTATAAAAATACAATTGTTATCACTCATCAAATTTCCTCCTTTTGAAATGAGATGAAGAATGAAATATTTTCCATGTTCCTTTGTGTTCTTCATAATTTTTTAATGGTTCCATAATTCTTGGGTCTGTAATAGTTAACTCCTCTCCTATTGTTGGATATGTAAATTATTTCTGATTTTTCAGTATTCCAAAGAATATTATAGTGGATGTCTTTTCATGTGTAATCTTTTCTTTAATATTTTTCCTTAGGATAAATTTCTAAAAGTAGGAAAGAGTCTTAAAAGTCAAACTCTTCAAAGATACATATGGCTAGAGTCTCTTTTACACTGCCACAATAATGTATTAATATATTCTTTGCTACTTTCACCAAAATTTTTCCAACAAAATCAGTTGCTAACCATAGAATAGATTTAGTTTATGCTGATAAACTATCAGATATTAGGAGACTTGTATAGGATAGGAGAAAGAATGCTGGCCTGACATTAAGTAAGTCTATATTCCACTCTAAAGTTCACCAGGAAATAACTGTGCAACCTTGGTCAAATTGCTTAACTTCTCTGGTCTCATGATTGCTTATCTGTATGGATATGTTTGTCAAAATGATAGTTTCTCTTTTAAAGCAAAGATTTCTGTTCCTAGTTATCTCGATGGTCTTCCTTACAATTATTCATTAAATAAATAGCATTTCTGTAGGTCAATCATTCTGTAAACCCTTTATATATATTGTCCAATTCACACCACAAATAGAGGCAGTGGGTGCAATTATCATACCCAGTGAACTGATGGAGAACTAAGAGTCAGGCTAATGTGATGAAGGCTGCCCAAGTTCTCATAGTGGTAGCCAGAAGATGAGGCATTCAAAGCTCAGCTTAACCCTAGCATCCTGCATTTTCAGCCACTACACTGTAATGTCTTGGCATACTTCCTCCTAAAAGAACTCAAAAGGCTTTAGCCTTAAACCGGTTTTTAGTGTTGCAGGTTTCCCTTATACCCCAAACATAAGAGCATTCTGTATTGTTTATACAAAGAGTCCCGGAACATCTGAATTTCCTTTATTTTTGTTTTTACAAAAGCTTTTGTTTTAAAGCAAACTTTTGTTTGGCATGCCCATTTCTCTTGCTAACGTAAAAATAACTTCACTTGTCTGGCTATACTCAGTTTTTGCATTTATTTCATTTAATTCATGACTATTTATCTTTACCATAACAGAGCCTGGGTTTTTAATTGGCATTCCCTTATATAGGTTTATACTGCTCAAGATTGTTGCCTATTACTCTGCCCATGGGGCAGGTTTTATTTAAAAAGAATCAAATTAAATTGCTTCATAAAATTACAGCATGTGTTCAGAAAAGTTTTTAAAAATTCAGTGTGCCTGGACTTCATTTTTCATTAAAAACTGCATTCAACAGACTTCCTGTTTCAAAAGTTATGGGGTGGTACCCCCTAGTGGAAGATGCAGAGAAACTTCGGTTAACTAGCCCTGTAAACACTGGAGGTACAAAAGACAGACGCAAACTTTCTCCACCACTCCTTTTGCAGCGTGTTGGTTCCTTGTCACTAACTTACTGCGAAACAGTGGAAGTCATTTGAGAGTGAACTGTGTGCAGAGTTGGGTGGGTTGGGCTGCAGGGGGCAGTATCCGATGGCAAATGGGACTGGGGTGGATGACAATAGGTCTTAAATGGCAGAGGTGTTGGGTATGGGCTGGCCGGGTTAAAGACAGTGGATAAATCAGCAAGGGTGGGATTAGACTTGAACTGTGGGATGGAGTTTGGCTGTAGGGGTTGCACTTGGTAAGAGACAGACCCAAAAGAGGGAAGGACAAGTTGAGTGACAGAACTGAGACAGAGGGGAAGGAAGAGCTGTGGAACTTGAAAGAAGAAAGGGAGTTGAGTCAAAACTGAATTAGACTGTCCAGCAGGGCAGGTGAAGGGGCTTTATAGGCAGAGTGAGAACCGGAAGAGGGAAGGGGACACCGAGACTGAGTGTCTGTGGAGCCAGCCAATCTGTTGGGGCTAGAGGCCACCTCCTCTGTCATTCCCTGTCCCTGTTGGATGGAACCTTGCTGATTTGGGGAAGGCCTCACCTCAGTGACCTCACACTGGCTTTCCCTTTCAGGCAGTGACGGTATCTATGTAAAACTTTAGGAATTCCTTACTTATGTGCCAGGAGTAAATAATTAGACATTTTTACAATTTCAGAAGGTTATCAGATTTTGAAACTGAATAAAATAAACATCTGTTGTCACATCAGGGCAAAGCCATATGTTCTAACAACCATAAACTGGGGAGGGAGGGCTGACATCCTCTTAGGAAAACTGAGGGGCTTCACAAAGACCTGCTTAGGTGCTCTTCCCTGGCTGAGATCATTAATAAGCTGAACAAACATACTTTCAGTTCCATTCTCTAGGTCACTGATTCAAATGTTAAAATACTCTGGCCCTGGGAACCTGTGCTTGTCTTATGTGCTGATCAATATTCACTTGTTAATATTCAACCTGGAGATTGTATATCCATAGAGGGTTGCAGGGGCAGCCTGACTTTTTTTCTCTGAATAGTCACTTTGAATTCATGGAAGTAGTGTTTAAATTCTTAATTTTCTTTCTGTATGAAGAGTACTGTGAGGATGGTTGTGTTGCATCAATTTATAAACCAAAGTTCAGAAATCTTAATGGAACGAAGATGCTGGATGTTACCTTAACTAGTGGTTCCCAAACTAGCCAAGTACCAAAATTATTGGGGGCAGGAGGATACTTTTAAAAACATACATTCCCTGGAATTTTCCTCTTGCCACTAAATCACAATCTCCAGGAGCCGGTGCCCAGGAAGCTAACTCAGAGCACTCTAACAATTGCCAAGCCTTGGGATCCATTAATCTACTCCAGCCTCATCTTCCATTTGGGGATTCTCTTTGATTTTGTCAGGGATTTTTGGGATGCAAGGAACAGAAACTTATTCAAGCCAGCTTTAATAAAGGGATTGTTATTGTTCAGAGATGAGGGAGTCACAGAAGGAAGGAATTGAAGGAAGTCACAGGAGTAGAAAGTCATCAAGCAGCTCCCTTCTCTCTGCATTGTGTCTCGCCTTTGCTTCTCTCTGCACCTTGGGCAGGCCATCTTCTTCAGTAAGGCTCTCAGTTGTCGCTCCTTCGAAGCTCAGCTTGCATGGCTTTTGGTTGCCACAGCTCTGACTCTGACACCAGTGCTGTACCACCTGACAGCTTCCTCCGCGTCTGGAAGTCATGTTCTTTAGCTGAAGAGAGAGAGATTGCAGCTTGTGTCAGAGGTCTGGCCCTGGTCGCATCAATTGTGGCAGTGGAGGGGACGGTCCCATCTCACTCACACACACACACACAGCTGCCTACGTCCACCTCTTCAGTGAGAGTTGAGGGGACTCTTCCAACGAAGGGGATGAGATCTGGCTAAACATCCACAGGGTGTCTGCTGCATCTTTGTAACCTCCAGGTAGGGGATCATTTGGGCTCCCCCTGAGCCCTCCTTAACAAGGAACTCACCATTTTGCAAGGTCCATTCCTTGTCTAACAGTTCTAAGAATTCGACTGTTTCATTGGTAACTATCATCGTATATTCTAGGTTCATTCTCTGGAATAAGATAGAATAAACTTACTCCTTGCCTTTTCGAATGCTGAGGATGGCTATCATGCTCACTTCAGGATTTTTATGATCAGCCCATACCTGCTTAGTTCCCGGACCTGGTCCTCTTTGGATCTAGAGCCTCATCGTTTTGGTCCCCTCCCTTTACACATGGCTTGAGTTTACAGATGTTCTTATTAAATAATTTACCGATTTATACCCAGTAATGTTTCTAAAAGGATTGAGGGTAGCTTTAAACTATACAATAGAACAACATACAAAAAAAAAAAAAAGCTTCAAAGCACAAAAGTGAAGGTAAAGGGAATATATTTTGTAAAAGAAGTTGGTTCATGAAGCATCCGCCGTGAAATCCTGTGTTGGTGGTAGTCTGTAGAGTTGCTTCTTGAGTTTTCTAGTGGCCAGAAAAGGGGAAGGATGAATCACTGCATTGATGAGAGAAAACAAACCACTAGCTCAGAAGAACTTTAATGATTTCAGCTACAAAGAATAGGAAAAATGTTCTCCTTGGGGTTCTCCCACAGAAGATGTTGTGAAATCAGGTAAAAAAAACCATCTTTAACAACTTCCTTATGGTAAATACTGCAATCATTTCCTAGAATTGATTCTTATAGTGCCTGCCAGATTGAGATATAACGATGCTTGGTCAGGGCACAATCAGTAAAGCAATTCTACGAAGGCCCTGTGATCCAGGCTGGGTGTGCCACTCTGTGGTCTCTGCCCTGATGGATATGGATGTGCCAGAGGGCCTCGTAGTGATTTCCAAGCCGTGCTCCCAACATCCCATTCTCCTATCCCTGAGCTTCTAAGAAAGACTTGATTGGAACAAGGATTCTATGCTTTAAAAAGAAGTTGGAAACTACTAAACTGCAAGAATGGATACACTGACTGCTACCCTTCAGGTGGTCCTCCTCCATAAATATTGTTCATTTCCCAAAGTTTTCAATACTGAAGGATGAGCAGTGAGTTCCAAGATTAAACATCCTAAGTTCCGGGAGCACAGAGCTTCTGTTTCCAGTTAAATGCAGACAGAGCCATATGCTTTAATAAGCAAGCAATCTAGGGAGGGATTGACAACTTCTTATTAAATCTGAGGTACCTAGCAAGGACATATGGTGGACAGAAGGCCACTGCATCCCCACTTGGAGGTGGTCTAAGAAAGGACCGTCTGTCCATGCTCAGATTCTCCTTAAGAAATAATTTGGTGTTTGCTCTGACAAGATGATACACAAAATACAGCCTCAGTGATTTTAGCCTGAAAAAAATTTTAAATTTCTCATAACCAAATGACTTTTATCCATAAACAAATCTCAGTAAGTCTCTCATAGAACATCTAGCTTTTTATACTGAGAAGGGTATACATAAATTTACAAATACATATAAATTAGGAAATTGATGGTTTTGGATTTAGAGCAACTGGCCCTTCTTTGAGATAATCATAGCTAGGATCAGCTGTCTTATCAATGCACTTCTAATCCTTGATAATAAGACCATGGCATTGATGAACCAGAGAAAGGAAGTCTCTCTAGACCCTGTTATTGGAGTAAACACTGTATCTGTCCATCAATTGACTATTACTCTCAATCTTGAAACATAGTGGTATTAAGCACAGGTTTCTTATAAGCCTTTGCAGCTGAGGGTCGAGGTGGGGATGGGGAATCAATATTGAGCTTCACTATTGGCCTATAACTGATTCCAGTTTTTCAGTTCTCTGAGTCAAAGATTACAGAAAGTTAAATAAAAACTGCAAGCACTCTTAGGCTTTCCTTATCAGATTGCTCCACAAAACTGACAAAGATTTTAATAATGATCAGTGGTGAAACAGCTGTGCCTATAGCTGACCTTGAGTAGAACACTGGCCCAAGAGTCCTAAAATTTATAATTTATCAAGCAGGAAAGTGGCATCATTTTAGATGGACCACCTAGTAAATTAGGAGAAGAGTAAAAGATTGCCCTTAAGAAAAATGAGATAGACCAAACTCTGTTCCAGTCAATAAGGAAAAATTTCTTATTAAAAATACCACCAACAAGGGGTCTTCCGTTACTACTCAAAAAACCACACAATGACTCAACTTTTGTTTCAAGAGTTCTGTGGGAATAGCATATATATATGAGGAGGCCTATGTATTAGATTAATAGTTACAGATGATTGGAGAGTGGAAGTGGAAAGTTGTAAAATTAATTAAGCATAAGCGAATCTTCATTAACCTCCCAAGATGGCGGCAGGAGAGGTACAGACCCACTGTCTGTTTGCAACGGTCCCCAACCTTTTTGGCACCAGGGGCTGGTTTCATGGAAGACAATTTTTCCAGATTTTTTCCGGACTGGGAATAGGGGGTGGGATGTTGCAAGTGGGGGCGTATGGTGCAGAGCTCAGGTGGTGATGCGTGGCCCATTTCCTAACAGGCCACGGACCTGTAATGGGCCAGCACAGCCCAGGGGTTGGGGACCGCAGTGGGGCAAAGCCCTAAAAAATGTGTGATTGGCCACAGGTGCATGGACTGATAGTGCTTCCACCTTCACAAAGGGCCTGTCAGCTGGTGCTGAAAGCGGAAGCATGTGGCTGTCAGTAGGCCCATTCCACCTCATCTCAGATGACCATGGCAGGGGCAGCACACCGGAGCCTAAAAGTCTGGCAGGCTGGGCAGCAAGTATGACAGCAACAAAGAACAGACTTATGAAGGACTGGTCCCAGGTCTTCCTTCCAGGAGCAGAGGAAGAAACCCCCCTCCCCTCCCACCCCACATTGTCCCCACCCTGTGGGCCCACACAGCCCACCTCTGGCTGACCTCACATTGGGTATCTTATCCCAACATTAAAATGGCAGAGTTCCCTCTACCCAGCTTGTACAAACACACCACGCTCCCAAGGAGACCAAATCATTCAGTTCCCAAAACACCTAAAGGCTAAAAAAAAAAAACTTTTTTAGTGAATAAGTTAGCTAAGATCAGAGCTCTCTATTAGAAGTGATCTGTGGGTGATAATATATCCAAGACTTTTACTTAGCTTGATTTTTAAAATGTGCTAAGTAATAGACGCTACTTTCAGGTCTGTCTCTGACCGGTTCACAAAGTTAGAGCTGTCAGCCTTTGCTTGCAAGCTGTGACAAGTTAGCTCCCAGACAGCACCTACGATCTGAACTTCAGTACTGCTGCAAGGAGAATCTTACCAGAAAAGCACTGCTTCAGAACCTGGTTTGTTTTGTTTTGTTTTGTTTTTAGAGATGAGGTCTAGACATGTTCCCCAGGCTGGACTCAAACTCCTGGGTTCAAACAATCCTCCCACCTCAGCCTTCCAATAGCTGGGATTACGAGTGCAAACCACTGTGCCCAAGTAGAACCTGCCTATTAACAGAGTGAATGACCAAGCTCTTTTAAGCTAATGATATGTTTATATTGAGTTTTACATTTTATGTTATGGGGACTAGAGTGACTTTATTTTTAAATGCTAATCCGCCTGACTAACCCTGAGTCAGGGAATGCCTCCAAAATGTCTAATTGATGTATTACTCTACGTAGGAAAACTTATTCCAGGGGTGGGGAACCTGTGACCTTAAGGTCATGGTTTTCTAGGTCCTTAAGTGCAGCCTTTTGACTGAATCCAGATATGACAGAACAAATCCTTTCATTTTTATTAATGCATTTTTGTTCATCTTTTATATTTTTATTTTATTTTGAAAATGAACATATTTAAAATGCCAAAGAGTAAAATAAGTTTCAACGAAATAATTCTCCCTGATTGACCAACACAATTAGAACATTAGTAAGCCAGAAGGGCTAAACTGACGGCTGCTATGCTCATGATTTAGTTCTAACTCCCCCCCAATCCCCCCGACTGGCACCACTACTGCACGAGGCTGGTTGGTGAGAGTTTATGAGGGTCCAGTACGCCAGTCTTTATCAGCTTTTGACAACGGCGCACTGCGTTTCTGTTTGAAGTGGAATTTGTGAATAGCTGCACAGCTCGACAGTATTTTTTTATTCTGTCTGCTTAACAGCCCATCATGTCAAAGAAGACCAAGAGAATGATGAAGGAAGAAAACAGATTTTTTAAATGAGGAGTGGGAATTACAATATTGTCTTGTTTCTGCTAAAGATAAGATAATTTGCTTGCTTTGTGATACTGCAATATCAACATTAAAAAAATTCAATGCTCATCAGCATTAGAACACTCATAAGGACCACAAATATTTTAAATTAGAGGGAGAGGCTTGAAAGGTTGTATTGCAGAAATTAAAAGATGAAAAGCAAAAGCAAAGGCAATTCTTTCAAGCAGGAATAAGACCTAGAAATAATGCCACTGAAGCAACTTATAAAGTAGCTTATATACTCGGGAAAAAATGGAAGACATTCAGTAATGTAGAAATTGTGAAAGAATGCATTGTCGAAGTTGTAGGATGCTTAGGCCCCAATAACGTTTTAAAGTACAAAAAACTGCCTCTATCAAGGAGAAATCATAACTGATGGGCAGCATGAATTAGCCTTCAACTTAGCAACTTCATGCAATATTTCAAAAGGAAAATATATATTATTCAATTGCTTTGGATGAATCAACTGATACTACTGACTTGGTGAAGGTTTTTACTTCATTCAGGTCATAACAGAAGATTTTCTTTGCTATTAATACAAAGAGTTACTCGCTTTGGGCACTCCTGTGAACAGAACATGGGAAATAGATGTATTCAACAACTTTCAAGATAAATGTCATGAAGTTGGACTAAATTTGGTGAATTTAGTGAGTGTATGTATAGATGGTGCACCTTCCAGGGCAGGAAAACATGAAGGGTTTATTGCACAGATTTAAAAAAGTATTAACAGATCCAGATGTTCTCATTTCTTCTCATTGTATCTTGCATCAGCAAAATCTCTGTGCTAAAGCTACTATTTTAAGTGACACTTTGCAACAAGTTATAAGTATTGTTACCTATATTTGTGCAAATGCAACATGGTATCATCAGTTTTACAAAGTTCAAGGATAAAGTATTCAGTGTGGATTTGCATGTCATTCTAAAGTGTGTTGGCTATTGCAGGGGCAGGTGTTAGCAAAATTTTATCTCTGTGAGAGCAGATAGTTAAATGTTATGAAGAACAGAATCAGCGATGTGGATTATTCAAAGAAAATATCTGTAGGAATGCAGCATTTCTGTGCGATATGTCAAATCAAAACAACTTGAATATTTCTTTGCAAGGTAAAACTAAGTCTATATATGATATGTGGCAAAAAATCCAAGCATTTAAAAAAAAACTATCTTTTTTCAAAACACTTCTTCTTCAAAAGGAAATTTCAGATGAACATTTTCCCTAGGCAGCAAAGGTCATTGATGAACAGGGTGATAAATGCGAATCATTTGAAGAATACATAGCTGTTATAGACCTATTAATTGGAGAATACAATGAAAGGTTCACTTTGAAAATCATGACATCACAGTCAAATTAGCATTTCAGCCTCACCTAGTTGACATCACCAAGGCATCTGAAGAACTACAGATGGAATTGATGGGGCTCTCAGCAGATGACATTTTAAAGTCATTGTTTGATGCTAAGAAAGATCCAGTTGAAATATGGAAAAATGCAGTGGAATACTCATGCCTTCAGCAATGTGCCTGAAAAATGCTTTCTTGCTTTTCAAACACTTAATGCTGTGAATCTACATTCTCCTACCTGACCCAACTCAAGATGCCCTTAAGATCACAGATGACTAATACCCCTCTAGAGGATCAACTGCAACTGTGGACCTCCATGCTGCAACCAAATATTCAAATGATTTCCGACAAAAAGCAGACACAACAAAGTCATTAAAAGGTTAGTTAACTTTAAAATTAACAAATAGTTTTCATGTTTTGAACTTATTAAGTACATAGTAGTTAGACTTTTACAAAATAATGTGTATTTTTAATTGTGTCTAATTGAAGTTTCTTGATTGTGGTCTTATTTGATTACAGCTAAATTAATGTGGCCTGCCAACATGAAAAGCTTCCCTACCCTGACCTTGTCACTGTATCTTCACTTTTCCTCTAAAACAGCCCCCGATGCTGGTACACTGTGATACCAGCAGCATTCTCTCAGCCACCTACATGTTCCTTCCAGAACACATACACTTTCTCCCCCGGATAAAAGCCCTAGGCCTTGGGGGTTGGGATATGGAGATCCACTTGTCTTGTGGCGCCATGCTTCTGTCCCTAAGTCCCCCTAATAAACCATCCTATACTGAAAAACTGAATTTGTCTGGCTTATTCTTTGGTTTCTTGACTCCCTCAGCATTTGGGGGTCACTTTGCATATATACCCCTTATACGGAACATATGTGTTCCAACGTGGCCATTAACAATTTCCATTGCTTAGGTTGCCCTGCTAATCTGGCTACGCTTGTTTGTTTGTTAGTGCCTGACTGACATGGACAGGTCAGTCAAGTTGCCTGCCTTGCCTTCACCCCCTTCTCAGAGAGGCAGTGTGCTCCCCAATCCTGGAAATATGGATTTGACAGAGACACCAGATGGATACTGTTTGAAGTTTTATATTTTTTTATTAAATTTTATATCAGTTAGTATCATAATTCCCATTTATTAACATGGATTATGTTCTGATTTTTTAGTATATTAGCCATCCCTCCCAGTTTTGTGTCACCGAAATATTTGATCAATATACCCCTTCATCCAAGTCACTAATAAAATTGTTGACTGTAACAGATTTATTGATGGAATATAAGATGAGCATTCAATATGTTGTTGCAAACCTGTATATTGTCATGATAAGATGTCCAGAGTACATTGAAAACTGAAAAAAATCATTGACTACTATGCATCTTTTATTCCATTTTATTACAAATGTGTTTGGGCATATATAAACATAGAAAAAGGCCTGCAAAGAGATGCACCAAAAAATCATGTCAGTGTTTATCTGAGTGGTCAGACTACCAGTAATGATTCATTTTCTTTTTAATGCCTGTACGTATCTTCTAAAAAATAATTTAACAGGCATGGATTGCTTTTATAAAATTACTTTTATAAACAGAGGACACAAGAAAGAATTTTGTGTTTTTTTTTTTTTTAGATTCAAAAGAAAAAAGATTCAAAGAGAGTCCTGTGGTCTCTAAAGACCTTCCTTCAGGTCCAACAGAGTGGTTCTCAGATTGCCCTATTGTACAGAATTACTGGAAGAGATTTTTAAACGTATCTTCCCTGGGAGAATCACTGGGCAATACCAATGTTGCCATTTCCTGGCCAGCTAGAGGATAGAGCCATTTAATTACCTACAAACACTCCTAACTCCTCTGCCTCTTACTAGCTGTGGGAACTCAGGTAACTCCAGCTTATAGAGAAAAATCTCCTGAGCCGCAACATGGAATATTAACATCTGTCTTGAAGGATGGTGGTGAGGCTTCAATGGAGTAATGTATGCAATCTGCCTACTCCAGTGCCTGGCACATGGTAAAGCCTTGGCATTGATACTGCTGGCTTTATAACATGCAGCCCATGGTTCTTAACCTCTTCTCCCTTTGCAACACTTTTAGCCCAAGGAGAAGTAAAGAAAACAATGGCTTAGTCTGGTTGTTACCGTTGCTGCCAATTTGTGAAAATCATTGTTTGTAATACTCTCCATATAGATAAACTAATACACCTTGAATAAAATAACTTATGTTTTAACTCTTTTGTTTAACTCTTTGCTATTTTGTGTGTGCGTGGCTTTCTCATTATGGAAATCCCCCTTGCGATTCAGGTAAGTCCGGAAGTTAACTCAAGAAATATTTGAATATTTGCAATTGTGCATAAAGCAATCTGCTGGGCAACGTGTGATCTTCACTCCCCAAAGACCTTAAAGCCAAGTGGAAAAGATGAATCAGTAAAATATCAATTTTTCACATCCTGACATTTTAGAGGAATTTCTGTCATCCTGAATGTCTCACTTGACGGGAGGGGAGAGCAGAACAGCATACTTTATTTTTTTCAAATCCTTTTTAAATTAGAGCAGGGTATTTTAAAAGCAGTGTATCAGCATCGGGGACTGTTTTAGAGGAAAAGTGAAGATACGGTGATTATGGAGAGTTATCATTTGTACAGAATATGTTTCAAATCACCTCCGAAGGGCTAAGATCAAAGAGACCTGACCTTGAAGACTCCACGGAGCTGTGAGGCATTGTCTGGGAGGCGTTGTTCTTAGGGTTGGAAACGTGGCTGCTCCTCAGGGCAGAGCAACTAAGGTGATGCACAGCTATGTTCTTCCCACCCCCTCTATGTGTGCCGTGCCACCTCCACACTTTTGCGCCCAGAGTTGGGTGGCATACGTGAGCAATGGAAAATTCCTTTGACCCCAGAGCTCAGCTGTGGAAAGGTCATACCATGGGCTGCATCTTTCCCAAACAGAACCAATGGATCTCAGCTTCACTTTCTTTCTCTAGAGCCAAGATTCATTCAATAGCCCCATAATCCCCCTAGTCTGGAGAGGCTTTGGGGAGAATGGTTGGAATAATTATTTTCCATCCAACATACTGCCCATGCACTAATCCTATAGAAATCAAGATAAAGTCTTTCTACCTGTCCTCCTAATTTCACTTCCCTTTTTTGCAAAGAAAAAGAAATTATCCTAGTTGAACATACATGTCATCCAAGGTGTTTCTAATGATTCTGTGATTTTAAAAAATGTATATAAGTTATGATTTCAAGTTTGTCATGCATTATTTAAATTTAAAATGTGATCTATATAGTTATCTCTGAAATATGATCATTTGTAACTCACATGATAATGATTAGGGAAAGATAAAGTTGTTGTATGCCAGGCCATTAACTGTACAATTTTGAAACTCGAAGTTTATTAGATTTTACTTTTATCATCATTATTATTATTTCAGTTCCGATTCTTTCTTCTTCTTGGGTTTATCGTTTGTGGCCATTAGGTGGCACTGTGCCTTTCAAATATCCAAATCACTGGCAATTCGAATGCTAGGCTGTGCGGAAGAAAATAATATGCATTAGTTAACATTTTTGTACATGTTATGATTTCAGTGAGGGTAGAAACATTTTATTTTCATATAAAATGTGCCAGTGCTATAGTTTATTAAGCAGAAATCCAGAACAATTCCACAGTCCCATATGAGACATACCTTGCATAGAGAAACAGTTCCTTTCTACGTGACACAGGAAAAATGTCTTAGATTTGGGTGTGGGTCTCCTGAGTCAAAAGAGAGAGTATAACTCCCTCACCTCTCCTTCAGAGCACTGTGCTGCTGATTGTCTAGTGATGTTGATGAACTTGTATTAGTCTAGCCATATTCTCTCATTTGGAGGTCCATTTCAACCAGAAGCATTTACTTACAAATGGGGTGCAAGTTCATTTACAAATTATCTGAGCTGTTAGCCTTAACTCTGGAAAAGAGTAAAATCAATTGGTTTTCATAGGAATCAATCCCAGAAACTGGCTTTATTACTCCCACCTTTAACCAGCTAATGAAAGACGATGTTACTGAAGTTTCATCCCTGGCGGAGCACAGCCCCTGCTACACCAACTCTCTCCTTGCTCCCCTTAATCTCCAGCCTCCCCTCCTGCTGCACACCCCTCTCTCAAGAGCTGTCCCTGAGACCTTGTGTCCTCCCTTTCCACAGCGCCCCTGAGCGGTCGCACCTGTGCCCAGGACGCCGGTTACCTTTCTGGTGCTAATGTTTCCCCGTCTGTTATCTTCAGCCCATGTATCCACTTCTTCCACTTGGATATCTTTAGGCGCTTTTAACTTAACTCGTCTGAAATGGAACTCTCCACACCCAACCCGAGCTAGCGTTCCCTCTCTAGGGGATGCTGCCGTCACCTATGCAGTTGCCCCATACAGAGGTCCGAGGGTCGGGCTCCACCCTTCTCGCTCTCATCGCCCAACATCCGCTCTGTGGCCAGGTCTGCCGCTCCTGCATCCCAACTGGCTCTCAAGTCCCCAATTCCTGACATTTACTCTGCCACTGTCATGCTCATGGGTTGAATCACCTGGATCATCCAGTCTTCTCTTGGTCTTGGTCTTGGTCCCTCTCGACCCATGTTTTATGCTATAGCCAGAGTGATCCTTGAACAACGTGGATATCATCATGCCTGGCTCCTGCCTGAAACCCTCAACAGCCTCTCATCTCTCGCAAGACAGATCCAAATTCCTCAGCATGGTCACGGGGCCTGGGACCTTCCTACATCTCTGGCCTTGCCTCTCCTGCCTCGGACCCAGTGCTCTGTCCTTAGGCAAGACTTTCAGCACTTAAAGCAGCTGTGCTTTCTCCAGCCCAGCCTCTGCACACAATGTCCCCTGTGTTTGAAATTCTTTTCTTTCTACCTGAATAATTCCAGTGGTCACTCACTGCCTGTGGGAAAGGATCCTCCCACTGCTTCTCCCACTGGGATGAGCTCCTCTGCTGCAGGTTCCTGGGGGCCCCTGGAACCCTTATCACAACTCTTGTCACACGGTTGTCATTGTCTGCTATTCCGTCTACCCCTCAGACTGTAAGAAACAAATTTATCTTACTCGCCATGATCTCTCCCCCATCCAGTAGAGTGTTTAACATACGGTGCTCAAGGACTGTCTGTAGAATGAAGTAAGACCTGGTCTACAGGGCTCACTTCTACTCATTCTTTACAGCCTAGGTCAATTGTCTTCTCAGCTCATGCAGATGGGTTGAGTCCTTCCCATGGACAACTGCCATTGCACTTTGCACATAACCAGTCAGAAGGTGAATGTTCTGCTGAAACTGTACAAGCCCCCTCCACTAGACTCTGCACTCCTTCAGGGTGGGAACAGCGCCCCCATCAGGTATTCTCTGGGAGCGTCTGTGGCAGAACAAATTTTCCTGCTTCCAGGCATCATGCCCCAAATCTTGGTTAAGACAGAACAAGGTTTTCACCTGAGTTGGGGGTTTAGGCCTCGTTTTGTTTTTATGGCTAATGCCTTCCACTGCAGTGTTTTTAAAAATTTACTTAGAACTTTGAGGTTCGAAACCTCAAACATTTGCTTCGTCAAAATTATTCATGCTATTTTGCATAATTTTTGAGGTAGGTAAGGAATGTGCATGTGTGTCCTGACTCACGTTTGCTTCCTCTAACCACTCTATGAACTCACTTCCTTCAGAGAAACAGTTGCTAATCCTAGCACTGTGGGAAGCCGAGGTGGGAGGATTGCCTGAGCTCAGGAGTTCAAGACCAGCCTGAGTAAGAGCAAGAGCAAGACCCCATCTCTAACAACAACAACAACAACAAAAAAAAAAAAAATAGAAAAAAATCAGCCAGGCATGGTGGCACTTGCCTGTAGTCCCAGCTACACAGGAGGCTGAAGGCAGCAGGATTGCTTGAGCCCAGGAGTTTGAGATTGCTGTGAGCTATGATGATGCTACTGCACTCCAGCAGGGGTAG
>CAUYSK010093001.1:0-11306 GCA_963575035.1 Avahi laniger | reverse complement strand
GTTTCCTTCCTCAGTGATTCATAGTTCTCTTTTTAGAGATCTTTCTCTCCTTAGTTAAATATATTCCTAGGCATTTTATCTTCTTTGTAGCTACTGTGAAAAGTATTGAGTCTTTGATTTGATTCTCAGCTTAACTGTTTTTGGTGTACAGGAATGCTACTGATTTGTGTACATTGACTATGTAGCCTGACACTTTGATGAATTTATTTATCAATTGCAGGAGTCTCTTGGTGGAGTCTTTGGTGTTTTTTAGATATAAGATCATATCATCAGCAAAGAGAAATAGTTTGACCTCCTCTTTCCCCATTTGGATACTCTTAATTTCCTTCTCTTTCCTGATTGCTCTGTCTAGGACTTCAAGCATTATGTTGAATAGAAGTGGTGACAATGGGCATCCTTGTCTTGTTCCAGTTCCGACTGGCAATGCTTTCAATTCTTCCCCACTCAGTATGAAGTTGTCTGTGGGTTTGTCGTATATAGCTTTTATAATTTTGAGGTATATTCCATCTATGCCTATTTTGCTAAGAGTTTGCTTTATCGTAAAAGGGATTTTGTTGAATGCTTTTTCTGAAGCTTATATACTGTTGATGGGACTGTAATTTAGTGCAAACTCTATGAAAACTAGTATGGAGATTTCTGCAAGAACTAAAGGTAGACCTACCACTTGATCTAGAATCCCACTATTGGGTATCTACCCAAAGGTAAAAAAGTCATTTTGACAAAAAGATACTTGCACTAGAATGTTTATTGCATCACAGTTTACAATTGCATACATGTAATCAACCCAAATGCTCATCAATTCATGAGTGGATTATTAAAATGTGTTATATGTATACCATGGAGTACTAGTCAGTCATAAAAAATGAATTAATAACTTTTGCAGAAATCTGGATGGAACTGGAGACCATCCTCCTAAGTGAAGTGTCACAAGAATGGGATAACAAACACAGGTACTCACTACTAAATTGGAACTAGCCCATCAGCACTCATGTGCACAGATGGAATTAAAACTCAATGGAAATCATGTAGGTGGGAGGGTGGAGGAGAAGATGGGTGAAATCATACCTAATAGGTACAATGTACACTATTTAAGTGATGGACACACTTATAACTTTGACTCAAGTAATACAAAAGCAATCCATGTAACCAAAACATTTGTACTCCTGTAATATTCTGAAATTTTAAAAAAAAATGAAAAAATATGTTTTGCCCAGGATCTCAAGACAAACAAAAGTACAACTCAGTTCTTCATGTTCTGACTAGTTTCTTCAGTTCTACTGATTTGATTGTGTTTATTATAAACACTGAGGCCATGGCATTGGATAATGGACAAAAATATGAAAGTAAATGGAGTACTTTATTGCTTCAAAAAATAAAGAAAGAAAAAAAAGAGAGAGTCTAAGTAATATGTGAAACAATATCAAGCAGTATAGCATACATATAACTGAGGTCTCAGGAAGAGAGAAAAAATATTTGAAGGAACAATAGAAAAGGTTTAAAATATATGCAGCAAAAAAAAAAATCACAATATTGGGAAGAAAAAAATAGATAAATCCAAAATTATAGTTGGAGAATTCAGCGCTCTTTTCTCAGTAACCAATATTTAAAATGAAATAAAATGTCATTGATAGGTTCTTGGAAACTACTACTTTAAGTGAAATGACATATAACAAAACCAATTTTTTCCCCATCAGAATTATAACAAAATGACATTAAATGAAACGACATTTGAGTACGAGCAGAACATTGCTTTGCTTAAAGTTCCGGTTTCCAAGAACCTATCAACAATGTTAAGTGAAGACTGCAGAAATCAGTAAGGGTATAGAAGATCTAAAGGACATTATGAAAGAACTTGAACTCTTGGACATATCTAGAAAACTCCACCCATCAAAAACTGAATCTTTTTCAAGTGGTTTTGGGGTGATAGAGATGTTCTTTATTTTGAATATAGTAGTGGTTACACAGGTGTATACATTTGTCCAAACTCATCAAACTTTTGAATGCACTGAAGGAAATCAGTATAACGAAGAGACATCTGTGCCCCATGTTTATTGCAATACTATTCACAATAGCTAAGATATGGAATCAACCTAAGTGTCCAACTACAGATGGATGGATAAAGATAATGAAATCTTTTTATTTCATAAAAATAATGAAATCCTGTCTATCACAGCAACATAGATGAAACGGGCCCACATTATGTTACATGAAATAAGCCAGGACAGAGAGGTGAACACTACATATTCTCAATCATATGAGATCAAAAAAAGTTGATCTCATAGAAGTAAGAAGTAGAACAATGGATACTAGAGGCTGGGAAAAGTAGGGGAAGGGAAAAATAAGGGAAAAATACAGGTATATAGGAAGAATAAATTCTAGTATTCTAAACCACTGTAGAATGGTTATAGTTAACAATAACAAACAGTTTCAAATACCTAGAATGTTTCCAACACAAAGAAATGATAAATATTTTCGATGGCGAATGTGGTAATTACCCTGATATGTCCATTACATGTGATATACATTAAAACATCATTGTGTACTCTGTAAACACTTACAATTATTATTTGTCAATTTAAAAAAATAAAAGAATGAGTACATTTGATTTTATGTAAGTTAAACTTCAATAAAGTTGGAAAAATAGCAAATAAGCTAGCAAATAGAAAAATAGCAAAGAAATATACAATATCTTATTCCCAGTATCACATTCCTAAAATAATGCGGCACATTTTATGCAAGGCTTTGGTTTAAAATATTTGTCTTTCAAACTTTTTGTTAATTCACTCTTGTTTTCCTACTGAAAAAAATATTTATATACAATCCAGCAATTCCTTATGCTTATTTTTTTCTAGTAACTTCAAGTATGACAAATGTAATACATTTAAAGACATATAGTATGATTCTAGTTTACAAAAGTATTTTTGTTTATTTATCTACTTTCCTACTACCTATGTGTCCATCTTTCTTCTGTGTATGCACATAAAAGTATGTTTGGAATTATTCTAACCAAGAGCTAAATCTTGTTATTTCTGACCATTTTGAGTAAATTGTTGCTTTCTTTGTACTTTTCCATATCACTTAAACTTTTTCTTTCCTCTCCTTTTTCAAGTTTTTCTCAAAAGTCATATCCTTCTTCTGGCTTTCCCCAACCAACTTCAAGTTGAATTTTTACCATATCCAGTGTTCTCCATCTCTCTTCCCTGACTTATTTTGTTCCAGTAAATTTATCGCCACCTAACATGCAATTTTACTTTTAATTTTTTAATCAACTTTTTTGTGATATAATTTACATGCAATCAAGTGTAATAGTCTGTAGGTTTCTTTTCCTGTGATTACTCTGTTTGATTTTAGTAAAGAGTAATTTTGGCCTCATTAAATATCTTGCACTCATAACATGAGTCTGTATAAGTTTGGCATTACTTCTTCTTCAAATGTTTGGTAGAATTCACTGGAGAAGCCATCTGGATCTCAAGTTCTCTGTGTGGGAATATGTTTAGTCACATATTCAATTTCCTTGGTTGTCTGTTAGTTTTATCAATTTGGTAACATATCTTTCAAGGAATTTGTACATTTACTCTACATTTTTAATTTATTGATATAAATCTGGTCATAATATTACTCTTTTCTTGTCATTTAGTAATATTCTTTAATATTATTCCAAGTATCTATAATGATGACTCTCTACTATTCCTGACATTGGTAATTTGTGACTTCTCTCTTTCTTGATCAGGTTCACTAGAGGTTTACCAATTTAATGTACCTTTTAGAAAAACCAGCTTGTGGTTCATTCAACTTATCATTTGTTTATTTTCTGTTGCATTGATTTCTGCTATTACCTTTGTTATTTCCTTTCTTCCATTGACTTTGCGTTTAATTTGCTCTTCTTTTTCTAGCTTCTTAAGACAATTTTCAATTTTAGAATTGTTATATAATACAAGCATTTAAGTCTATAAATTTCCCATGAAAGAGTTCTTCAGCTATATTACACAAATTTTCATATGTTTTATTTTCATTTTTATTCAATTTATAATACCTTTTAATTTCCCTTGTGGTTTTCTCTTTGAGTTATTTAGAGGTGTATTGTCAACTTTTGATATTTGGCAATTTTCTAGGAATCTTTCTATTGTGGATTTTTCATTTAATTCCATTGTGATCATAGAATACATTCTTTATTTTTTCAATAATTTTAAACTTATTAAGACACAAAAGAGCATGTACCATATGATTTCAGTCATTGTAAATTTACTGAGAATTGTTTTATGACTTAGCCTGTGGTCTCTCTTGTTTAATATTTTATATACATTTGTAAAGAATGTGTATTTTACTGTTGGTGGTGAAGTATTCCATAAGTATAAATAAGTTCCAGTTGGTTGTTAATGTTCATGTTTTCCTTAGCCCTACTGTTTTCTGTCTAATTTTTCCATCAATTACTAAGAGAGGAGTGTTGAAATCCCTGACTATAATTGCAGATGTGTCTTTTTTCTCCTTCCAGTGCTGTCAGATGTTGCTTGAAGTATTTTCAAGCTCTGTTATTGAAAATAAACAGATAGGATGATTTTGTTTCCTTTGATTCCCTTATCATTACAAAAATACTTCTCTCCAATTCAATTAAGAGAGAAATAAAGAATGAAAAAATTGCCCCAGATCTTTAAATGATCTCATTTATTTAGAAATCAGCATGGATGTGGGCAGGTGTGCACCTGCCAGCATAGAGATATCACACAGATCGTCACCTCAATATGAATGGTGGCTGTTTCTTGGACTTTTAAATAATTTTGCTTTTTCATACTTTTCCACTGTTTGAACTTTTATAGTATGCATTTATTTTTACATTTAGAAAAAATCCACTTGTTTTATTATTTAAAGATTATTTTAATTAAAACAACATAGAGGCTAGCCAATTCATTTCCTGGCCCCTAACATGGATAATGATGGTCTTACCTGCCCTCCAACTCCAGGGAACTACAATCTCAGTGTCGGTAAACTACAGTTGAGTCTCTAGGTCCTCTCCAACAATGATTTCCCAGGAGCCTGGATCTTGCATAACTACCCAGGCTTCATGAAAACATATCCACAGTACTGGATTCTTCTCACCCAGTCCTCAATTAAGTGACAACTCTTAAGTTCTAACCAGATGCCTCAGTATGACACAGCATCCTCCGGGAAAAGTGAAAATCAGAGTCACTGGAAGGGTAGGCTGAGTTTCTCAGGGCTCTTTAAGAATACCTCCAAACACCCCTTTCACCATTTCTAAACCTTGGATGGAACATGAGCACGGATTACCAAAAAATAAACAAATAAAGTTAAAATTTGTTAAAAAGGGTATGTTAAAACTAGAACTTCCTATTATATAGAATGGGACCTTAAGTCATTTTTACTTGAATATTAAATAAAAGAACAGCCTCAAATGATCTAAGGACTTGGAGATATTTGGGTTATACTTCAAATAAATACTGTACTTTATTTAAAAGAATAACTAAAAATTATGATTGACCAAAAAGATAAAGATATATGACCACATTTAAATAATCCTACCTAATCACATCTACAAAGATTCATGGCTCCAGAGAGAAAATTGCTGTACCAGGAATATCATACATCTTCTTCCAAAGAGAAAATGTTAGGAAAGTAAATAGATGAGATCCCTGCTATTTTTAAAAATTTTTTTATTTATTTCTGTAAATGAGAGCTCGCCAGTAAGAAATCTATATGAGAAATGCCACTTAATCTCTTCCACGTGGATTTGTCAATATGTTTCCTTAATGGAAATAAAATTAAACATTCTGTATTCTCAGTCACATCAAGACATGAGAGTCCCTTTTATATAATACAGAGATATTGCCTGACTTATGTTTCCTTTAAGGCTTAAGCAACCAGAAGCTCTTGATACATTGGATTTGGTGTATGGCAAAGGGAAGAAGTAAAGTAGAAAAAAAGACTTCAATACAGGCACCAAATGATACGCATTACCAGCACTGATGAATTATTTATCAATAGGCACTGTGATCCCTGGGGGCTGGGTCCATGTCTACCATAGTCTATCACTGTGCCCAGCATACAGTGATGCTCAATAAATCTCTTTTGATTGAGCGAATAAATGAATTTCTTCCATTGAAAATGAAGGTTGATAAATTGTCACTCCCTGTATACACCCACTTTCATTTAGGCCATATGATAAATGCACACAGTGCCAACACATCCAAGTGAAAAGAAATAAAAATCAGCTGAAAATCTTGACTACCTCAGTTGAGCAGAAAATTCAAGAATCTGTGCTGTCCAAAATGGTACCTGCTATTCATATAGAACTTTATGTTTAAATTTCATAAAATCAGTTCCTCAGTTGCCCTAGCCAATGTCAAGTGTTCAGTAACCACATGTGGCGAGTGGCCAAGGCATCGGACAGAACAAGTATAGAACAGTTACATCACTACAGACAACTCATAGCTATTGCACAGAAAGTTCTAAATCATTACTTTAAACTTTTCTATTTAATCTTGATATTCTACAGTTTTATAAATATACCAAGCATCAAGACTGTTTCTAAATATTTGGCAGGGTTCCCCAAGAAAAATGATTTCAGGAGTCAGGGTTACCTATAATTTTGACCTGTGAAAATTACTCCAAGATCAAGGAAGATGTGTTAATACACAATGAAGCAGGTCAAGGATGCCCTGAGGGCAGGGTCCTTTTCCTATTCATTTCTCTGTTCTCCAGAAGCTAAGAAATTGCACTTAGTAAAGACTAAATGATGTTAAATATCTATGTACCCTAACAAAATACAGACTCTCATTTAAACACTTCACAGCCCTCTCGTATGTGACACATACATTTCAGATGTAGGAGTGTCGTAGATTCTGCTGCATATGGGATACAGAAAGGGCTTTCCTCTCAGCAGCTTTATCGTCTTCCGAGGTCTGTCTGCCTTCCTTCTTCCATCTCCAGTGCAGCCGATCTTTCCTGTACTTTCTACTACTGGGCTTCTTCTCATGATAGCAGAGTTTATGCTGATTGAAAACAAGCCCTGGATTGGTGGTTACAGAATTATGTATTAGGTGACAACAGAATTTATTGTCCATACTGGTATCATTCTGAAAGTGAAAGGGGGTGCTATCAATAGTTCCACTGGGACACTAGGCACAACTGAAGTCCACCCAGTTGGTTTTGTTGTTATCTTCCAGTAATTCCATGCCTGCCTGTGTTTTTAATCTTTTGACCACCAGAAGATGTCAACTTTTCCTAGGTTTATAGACCATGGTTTTAATAGGCTTTGGAGTTCCTCAGCAACCCATTACACATGGCCAGATTTATGAACATTCATTCAGTTCATATTATTTATGCTCATTGATGAATTTAGTTCATGTTTACAATAGTTTTGGTGACAATTTACTACAGAGGCTTACATAATAGAAGTCCATACAATAATGCCAAACGAGGATTTCTCCACAGCTTGTCAAGCTGCCTGATATTCCACGATGAGTCCTTTGGTTAGGACTTGTTAAAATGCCAATTCATAGCCTGGAGTAAGACCGTTAGAAAGTTCTCATGAGAACAGAACTCAGACTGGAGCTTAGGTGTAGAAGGAGGCCCCAGGAGAAGGGAAAGAATCCACAAAACATAATCCTCAGGTCATGTTAGCATGAATTTCATGTCAGTAGATTTCATTGTTCAGGAGAGGATCTTTAGGCAGACCATTTTTTAATTTCAAAGAGGATTGATTTCCATTCGCTAGATATCCTGCAATTCACCTAAATTAAGGAGCATACCTTCTTTGGCATTCTTCCCCTGGCTACATTAGCAGAGGAGAGCTCAGCATTTTCCCTGCCCCAGCCTCGTCTGACTGACAGCCTTGATTAGACACCCTCCCTGCGCCAGGGGGATAATAGGGGAATGGGTTCTCTCTGGATCTCAGCTCACAGAGCCTTCCCTATAACAATTTATCATGTTCTTTCAGTGCTCAGCCAAGAGCAATAGCTCCTTGCATTCCTCCTCCCTGCATTTGCTTTTTGAGTGATAGAAAATGATCAGTAATGTTTGTCTGTGGCTTTCATTACAACAGGAATGTTTGGAAGGGACAAAAGATGAAGGATTTCATACTTTCATGACAGGCATCCTATCTCCGGTATGCAGGGTGCAATGGGTGAATACCCTGCACGGGGCTCTGCCACTGCTGTGTGCACAACAGTAAACAGAGAACAGCTGCGGTGCTGTGCTCAACTGGGAGTCTCTTTCTGGGCCTTCGGGAACTGTCACTCAAGGACTCATCCTGAGGGGCAGCATCAAGCGAGAGTGTCTCCCTGCCAGTTCTTGGACAGCTGTAGCCTTGGCCCAGGCCCTGGGTGTTCTTCTCACAGAGTTCCCCCAACACAGAGTGATGTAGCCAGCACAAATGTGCCTCCTTGCACATTTCGTTACGTGCACTCACGGTTGTATTCCAGTAGAATGAAGAAAGTGAAGACTTGAGATGGGACAACCTAATTGATAATTATAAAACTACATGTGAATATATATCGCATGTCTGAGCAGATAGAGTGATGGTTTTGCCCTCTACTGCTGCAGTCCCCAAACCCCAGGCTGCGGACCAGTATTCATCCATGGCCTGTTTGGAACTGGGCTGCACAGCAGAATGTAAGTGGTGAGCAAGCAATGGAGCTTCATCTGTATTTACTCATATCACCGCCCGAGCTCCACCTCCTGTCAGATCAGCAGGAGCATAAGATTCTGATAGGAGCACAAACACGATTGTAAACTGTGCATGGGAGGGATCTAGGTTGCACATCCTTATGATAATCTAAGGCCTGATGATCTGAGGTGGAGCTGAGGCTGTGATGCTAGCTCTGGGGAACAGCTACAAATACGATTATCATTAGCAGAGAGGTTTGACTACACAGAGACCATAATAAATCAATTGCTTACAGACTCATATCAAAACCCTATCGGTGAGTGGCAAGTTGCAACTGAGCTACATCTGGTGGCAGGCTTTATAGTGGCAAGTGAGTTGATGTACTTCAATTGTACAGCTGCATCTAGTGGCAGGATTTAAGTCAGAATCACACACTTATTTCAGTCTGAGCATGGCCCAACCATTATTTTAATTACCACTTCCATCCATTCCTCTTTGCCTGCACTGGGCACTTGTCTCAGTCACAGTCTTGGTAAGCCCACAAACTGACCCTAGCAAAAATGAGTAAAAAACAAATGTTGTTGGAGAGTTTCTTTGAAAAGGGGGAAAGACCCAATGATGAGATGGCAGAAGAATCTAAGACTGCCAACAAAATGAAAGTGCATTTAAAATAAAATACCAAGAGTCCTACTTAAATTCTGGGTTCACTGCAATAGGTGATTTACATTCTCCAAGCCTGCTTTGTATGATATGTGATGACTGGCTATCCAACAAAGCCTCGAAATCTTCAAAACTGCTTTGCCATGTGAAGACCAAACACCCTGCATTAGAAGATAAGCTTTTGGGATTTTTCAAAGAAAAAAATATGAACAGGAAGAATAGAACCAATTGTTGAAGGCAGTCACTTCATCAAATGTGTCTGCACTGACAGTATCATTCTTAGTGGTTAACTGCATTGCTAAAGCTAAGAAGTCCTTTGCTACCTCTAGTTCTTTGAGGTATCTCCATAGTACTTTCCATAGAGATTGTACTAGTTTGCAGTCCCACCAACAGTGTGTGAATATTCCTATCTCTCAGCATTCACACCAGCATTCGTTGTTTTTTGGGACTTTTTGATAAAAGCCATTCCCACTGGAGTTAAGCGATATCTGGTTGGGATTTTGATTCTCATTTCCCTGATAATTAGAGATGGTGAGCATTTTTTCATGTTTGTTGACTATTAGTCTATCTTCTTTTGAAAAGTTTCTGTTCATGTCTTTTGCCCACTTTCTAATGGGGTTGTTTGATTTTTTTCTTGCTAATTTAATTTTCTTGAGGTCTTTATAGATTCTAGTTATCAGCACAATTCACGATTGCAAAGATGTGGAAATACCCCAGTGCCCATCAATACCTGAGTGGATTAATAAAATGTGGTATATGTATACCATGGAGTACTACTCAGTCATAAAATATATATAGTGAACTAATACGTCTTATATTATCCTAGATGGAGCTGGAGACCATCATTCAAAGTGAAGTATCACAAGAATGGATAAACACCACATGTACTCACCATTAAATTGGAACTAAGCAATCAACACTTATGTACACATGTGGAAATAACATTCATCGGAAATCAAGCAGGTTGGTGGGGAAGAGGGGATGGGTAAATTCATATCTAATGGTTACAATGCACACTATCTGGGTGATGGGCACAGCACACTTATAACTTTGACTCAAAGGGCACAAAAGCAATTTATGTAACCAAAACATTTGTACCCTATAATATTCTGAAATTTAACAAATTTTTAAAAATCAAAAAAATAAAAGATCTCAATCTATATCATAAAAAAAAAAGCCCTTCACTGTTGGTGAAGAGTTGATTCTGCCTACTGCTAAAGACATCTGCCATGAACTTTTAGGAAAGGCTGCAGTTCAGAAGGTGACATGTGTTCTTCTTTTGGCCAGCACCATAACTAGATGAATTGATAAAAGAGCAGAGGGTATTGAAACACAATTGTTAGAGAGGATTAATGAGTCACTGTAGTACACAATCCAGGTTAATGTTGACCACAAGGCAGGTTAATGTTGACCACAAGGCAACAATGCTTGTTTTTGTGTGATATATTTTTCATATGGATGTGCATGAGGATATCTTATGCACACTTTTGTTGCCAACCAACACCACGGCTACAGAGCTATTCCAGTCTTTGAATGATTACATATCAGGAAAACTGTGTTGATCATTTTGTGTTGGTATATGCATGGATGGAGTGGCTGCCATGACTGAACGGCTTTTTCCTTTCACTACTCGGGTCAAGGAGGTCGCTTCTGAATGTGAGTCTACACATTGTGTCATCCAGAGAGAAATGCTGGCTAGCCAAAAAATGTCACCTGAAATAAACAACATTTTTCAGGATATGATTAAAATTATCGACCACGTTAAAGTACATGCCCTTAACTTACATCTGTTCACACAGCTCTCTGAGGAGATGGAAGCAGAACACACATGTCTTCTCATAGACACAGAAGTAAGATGGCTTTCTTTTTTAATTTAATTTAATTTTGTTTTATTTTTTTAGACAAACTCTCACTCTGTCACCCCAGCTAGAGTGCCATGGCATCAGCCTAGCTCACAGCAGGCTCAAAATCCTGGGCTCAAGCAATCCTTCTGCCTTAGCTTCCTGAGTAACTGGGAGGACAATCA
>CAUYSK010092998.1:0-25082 GCA_963575035.1 Avahi laniger | reverse complement strand
TCTCATTTGGGGCTGACCTCCATTTAGGATGATAGACATAAGTCATTTTTAATTTAAATATACATCCTATTGGATTTGGGGGATAGAGCAGAACCCCACTGATCTAATATGCAGTCAAGGAATCCCTTCCATCTAAGATGTGTGTAACCTTTTCCCTTCCATCTAAGATGTGTGTAACCTTTTCCCCAGATACTTGATAACATCAACATTAAATAAAATCTCAAGAGGAAAAGCATAGATGGTAAAATGAACTGGAATTAAAGAATAACAAATGAAGGCATCTGGAGTATTTGCAAGAACAACAATTATCTTCTACCGAGTTCTGCTCCATCCCAAAAGAATTCCTTTAGGTTCAATTGCTGATCTATTCTCAAAATCACCCTCAAATCCAATGGAGATTCATAACATCATTTCCTTTTTCTTGATCACATCTAGATCCTATGATTTCGTTTTTTCATTCTCTATACATTGATGCTCTCCAAGGAGTCTGCCTCTGTTTTCCTTTTTGTTTTTTCCTTAAGAAACCATTTTAGATAGCCTAAGCAGTTAGTAAACTACTCAGATGAACGTCTATCTGCCAAGCATCAATGTTTCCATAATGTACCTCTTCTTTCTCTCCTGAATCAATATCTTTTTGTTCTTTTCACTGTTTGGATAAATATGTTACTGCTTATTTTCTAATTTCTTGCCAAAATGTGTGTGCGTGATACATGAAAACTTTGTTCACATGAATGTCACAATAAAGATACTCTGCAGGATTAGCCACTCTGAGTCACTATTTGAGTGGCACCAGAGCCTCCTTATAAGAGTAGGGGATCTCGTCCTGTGACATGGATCTGTTGCTTGTCTTCAGTCTGTGGAGGGCCCTCACATCTCTCTATGTGAACATACTGTGCTGGCTAAACACTGATGCATTTACTACAGACTTTGCAAACCTGAGAGGACAAGAGGAATAATTCTGAGAGCAGAGAATATGATGTATTGAGGGCTAAGCAGTATCTCTTGGGTCCACTGACACTGTAAGAATACAACTATGTAATGCTTGAATTTACTACATTATCACAACGATATGTTCAGCCTCATTAAAGGAACAATTGTTCTGCAATGAGAGAATTCGTCTGGTGTAGTTTAAACCTCAGTGAGTGACTTCAGCAAAGAAAGTTTGATATTACGAGAGTGAAGGAATTGTTCTCCAGTTTGCGCTTCACTAAGAGAAACATAACTTAATGAAAGCAGCTCTTTTAATGTCAGCTTTAGAAGAAAACATTAACATCACCCTAGTTATAGTTTTTCTACCTAATGATTTGACTGTCTGAGTAAAAGCCTCTTAAACGTTTTGAATACTCATGCACAAACCCTAGCATCCTGTAAAATCTAGGCCAGGATAGGCGAAGAGAAAAGTCCTTGGTCTGCTCTGTCTGTGAAAAAAAGAAAAGTCTCTCTGAGTAGGAACACAAAATAGCTGGCAATCAACCCTAACATGGAAGTATGGAGCCTTCCCATGGGCATTAGATGACTCACTGAAGAGTGTTCACCAACTCTGTGGGGAAGAGATCCAAATAGAAATATAAATGTGATAGAAATAATTTATATACTTAATTACAGTAGTATTCAGGGGAAGTTTTTAAACTACCATCAACCATCACCACTGAGTAAATCAATCAATGTTATATTAATTACGTAACAAACACATATCCAGGAGCTACCATGTATTAGGGTCCGTGCTTGATATAATGGGGTATACAGAAATAATGAGGATAAAACCCCATAGCTCTGTTCAGTCTGAAAACTTCTACCAGTTTCATTAAAGCCTGAATATCATTATATTTTTAACATGACAACATTCTACTTTTAAAAGTAAGCTTAAAGACCTGTTTATTAAAAAAAAAAAAACAATAAATAAGCGATGTTATCTGATCTTGTCCAGGGTCACCCAACTCATTATAGAGGAGACCTATCATATGTGCACTTAACTATCAATAATGAACAAAATGAACAATTCACCAAGTAAACAAAAAGGGTTGCATCTTCTGCACAAAGTGATTCTTAAACCCTAATCAATTAATTCATCTTATATTTACCAAAGAAATATTGACCTCTTTTAATGCTCAAGGAAAAATGGGCAAATTGGATTTATTTATGCATACCATACATTCTGGATGGCTGAAAGGGATTTTCAAGGCAAATGTCAAAATTAATTATGCTTTTGAGTTTAGGACTTAGCTTCTGCAAAAGGTCCCCTGTATCTTCACTGTTGGGTCACGTCCTAAACGCAACACATACTTGTTGACTCTCAGGTCTTCTCTCCACCAGAACTCTTTCCATTATTAAAATGTGGTTTCATGGCAAACAGAACCAATGAAGACACTGACCAGCACTGCAAATGAATTACTTTGTGGCTAAAAGTCAATCATGAATCCACTCTACCTATATGTTTTTCCAAAAAATAACAGGAAGAGATTAAACTAGATTATACTGAAAACTCATAAAACATAGAATTTTGTAATATTAAACTTGGGTACCCAGTCACAGACTTTATTCCTGAATTAGAGGGCATCATTTCTATCTCAAGGACATTCTGGACTGTCACGGTTAGCAAACTTTATTCTTGTCATTCCTAGTTTCTCTGATATGGCCATGTACAATAGACATCCATGTGCCCTAATCTTCTAAACTTCAAATATTAGAGTGAGTCAGGAAACTGGCAGGTACTGCTTTAGGTGTTGCTTTAGGTGCCGTTTTCGGAACTGCTTTAGGTATTGCTTAAGTGTACAAACATTGTTTAATTGAGTCAGGAAGTCTCAAACAAAATTTCAAACTACCCTGATCAAAACAAGGAAGCAGGAAAGTTGCATCGATATTCCTCCCCTTGTTTAGCCTTTAAACAAACCATTGCTTACATAGAAGGGCAAAGGGAACCATAGGCCTGGTTCTCTTCTACTGGGAGAACTAGCCTTTGCTCTGTCTGTAGGGTAGACTTGCTATATTTTCTGAATAAATCTGTCACTTTATACTGTTGGCTTGCTCCTGATCTCTTGCATGAAGCCAGGGACCCACTTTGGGAGTCAAAGCTCACAGCTTTGAGAGTCACTTTCATGTGTCAAGAGGAAAACCAGAAATGGTGAATATTATCTTTGTTTCCTGTTTTCCAGATCTGACCCAAACTTTGAAATCCATAAATGTGCTCTTAAATATTTGTTGCTTAATCCTTTCATGAAATCTTTTAGGGAGAATTTCACCTAAAAATGGACCTTCATTTTCATATAACAGCTGTTAAAATATTTTAAAAGTGCTTGTCACTATTGGTAAAATGCAGATAGGTCATTTTCTACATGATTCTGTAGCTTTTGTGTGAATGAGATTAATATATATGTATATGCCAGTTTGTGTGTATGTACATTTTATTTTACTAAATGACTAGGAAAAAGTCAAAACTGATTAAAACTTTCAGCTATTCTGAAGTTGCATAATACAAAGATCTGATAAGTTCTGAGTAAGTAAAACTGCGTAACCATATTTAACAACATAGTTCAAAAATTATTCAAAAGTTTATTCTTCAAAAATTTTAGTACAGAATCTTGTCATTCATCCTTATGTTCTTAGTGTGTGTGTAATAAAGAAAATCGTTGAGTAAATTTAATTATTCAGTTAGTTGAGTGAAATCTGTGTTCTAGATCTTAGATAATTATGAAACATCCTGTTGGTACACATAAGCATGTGGCCTATTGAAAACTATGAAAGACTATATGTGCTCTTCTGTTTTGAATCTCTCCCTTAACTCAAATACATATTGCTGCTAGATAAATTCCAACAAACAATGTTTTAATGTCTTGCTAAGTTTATGAATAAGTAAAAGAATTCTTATTGAATTTATAACTCATAATCCCTATTGACAAGAAGGAACGGGTTGCTAATGTGTGTTTGGTCTTAGAAGAAATAGTTAAGCAGTTCATTCATGCATTCAACACACACTCCTATATCTGTAACTGCGCGTATGAACCTAGACTCTGCATCCTAACCAAGCTCAGAATTCTCAGTTTGACCTCATCTTTGAATCCACAGTTCTGGCCTTAAAATCCAAATAGTGTTATACAAATGTATTCAGTTTGAGCTGGCAGACTGGTCTCACTCAATTCTATTATATGCCCTAATTTTTCACCTAGGAACTTTATGAAAGGAAAAAAAAATATGTCCTATTTCTCAGTAGAAATTTGAAATAATTTCCCACTTACCAATTGTTTTTCTTCTATTAGACATTATTATAATTGGCCCAGGATGTCCACTAGAGTTCTACAATCATTTCGAACAGAAATATAACATTTCATGCAAAAAAAAAGAAACTTTTAAAAAAATGTTGATGGTATTTCCAAGCCTGCTGCCACTTGCACAGTGCCGTTCTATTATATATCTTCACTCCACAGTTTGTAAACATAAAATGAAGATCAAGACATGAATACTCAGAGGCTACAAAGATGTTAATGGGCATCAGAAAACCGTGGTCACCCAAGAAAATGTGGCATATTTCCCTTAAAATAGTATTATTTTTAAAAACCAAAATAAATAAATAAACACCAAATGAGAGAGAAAGAGAGAGAAAAAGAGAGAGAGAAAGAAATGAAGAGCATTAAAGACAAGGAGATGAGAGGAGATGAAGGGTGGAGAAATTGGGAGATAGTGGAGAAGAACAAAAAGAAGCAATGGGAATATTAAAATATCACTTATTATTTCATCTGTTTTCATTGAGTTTTATAACTGATGAAATCTACCCAAACTAATGAATTTATTATCAACTAAAGATTCAACTTTTTTATTTCTTTATTTGTATATTTTGGCTTATTTGTTTTTCTTTACAACACTATCATTTTAGAAGTTTTAAGGTTTAGATTCCTCATTTATTCCCTCTGGATCCTCTTAAACATTGTTCCTTTAAAAAAAAAAAGGCACAAAGTAAAACAGATTTGTTCATGAATTAGTAAAACACATTGAAAATTCAAATAATCTGAGCATGTATCACCTTGAGGAAAATAAAACTATCTTTTAGTGTAGGTGATGGACCTATTCTAATAATTCACATACAATTAGTGATTTTGTTAAGCTTATAGGGCAAAGTTAAATATGGTTTAGTATTAATTCTTTCTAAAAACCTCTGACATACAATGCTACATTTCTCTATTATCTAAGACTGTTCATCAAATTTATTTGTCAAGAATACCAATTCTATGTCAGAAAAATATTCAGAAAAAAATATTCTGTTGATGGCACATCCCAACTCTTAGTATTTTCAGAAGAGATTGATATATTCCTTTCGATTATCATTCCAGCCAAAATAAAGCCATGGCTCTGCAGACCTGATTCCATATATCTTCTTCTTTAAAACCAGTTATACCTCCAATTTGATTATCAGTTTCAAGCGTTATTGATTTTCAAGGTATTTATGATAAAACTACATAGCATTTTATAGCTAAGGTGAAAAGTAATTGCATGACCTCTTAAAATATACTTTATGACATTTGTTCTACATTTCATAAGTCATTTGCTCTATTTTCACATACATCAGGATGTGTCTTTTTAGAGAATCTATGAACTGTGAAAATGGCTTTTACATGTGCTGTAACCATTGCCATAGAAATTAGTCAGAAAAAATGTTTTCAACCCATTCACCATTTGACTACTACTATGGTTTGAATATTTGCATCCCTTCCAAAACTGGTTTTGAAACTTAGTTCCCAATGCAACACTATTAAGAGGTGGGGCCTTTTAGGAGGTGATTAGCCCAGGAAGCCCTCATCATCATCAATACTATTAGTTCCTTGTAAAAGGGCTTGAGGAGGTGAGTTATTCCTTGTGTCCATTCTGCCGTGTGAGGTCATAGTGTTCATCCCCTCCAGAGGATGTAGCAACAAGGCATCATCTTGGAAGCTGAGACTGGCCCCTCCCTAGACACTGAAACTGTGGGTTCTTTGATCTTCAACTTCCAGCCTGCAGAACTGTGAGCAATACATTTCTCTTGTTGATACGTTACCTAGTCTGTGCTGTTCTGTCATAGCAACATGAAGGGACTAAGACAACCACTTCTATTTTATGCCATTCATGATCGATTTATATATGTGCGTGTATGTATTCATCCATTTATATACTTAATTATTTACAAAAAATAAATTCAATAACTTTTGTATTCTAGGCACTTTCTTCAGCCAGACACTAATATATTTAGTATGATATGGCTTTGCTTTTTAAAATTTCTTGTTATTTCTATTTTTTGTTTAGTGTGTCTTATTGAGGATAAGAAAAGTTTATTTACAGAACCATAAATTACCATTATATTCCCAGATATTTTAAGGACATAATGAATAACATAATGGAAGATCTTCAAAATTTTGTGTTTGCTTGTTTTCTCTTTTTAACAGAAATTGCAAAGACATTCAGACACCTGCACATTTCTTAGCATTGACTGTCAATCAAAAATCTAATGCAAATTCTTCTCTCTTTAAACTCTCCAGTGTTAGATTAATCTGCTTCTTGTTCTCTTTCTTTCTATATTAGGTATTTCTCTGACCTGGGCTTTTCTTTGGCAGAACCTAGAAACAAAGTGAGGGGAGACTAGTAAAAGAAAATCTGGATCTGAAATACCTCTGATGGTGAGAGGGGCACAGTGAAGATCAGGAAGCAGCAGGAATAAGATGACATCCAAAATAGATAGGTGTTTTCAGAGTACATATTTTTAGTTAAAAACAAAAAAAAAAAAGTAAGGCCTACTTCTTTGCTGTCTCACAAATGCTCACAGCATTCTGCTTACCAAAATTTATGATCTTCATCTCTTTCAATTTTAATTGTTGATATTGTTGTGCTTATGTTTTCCCTGCTCTCTGACAATGTTGAAGGGATTGGTGGAGTGTCATCAAGAAGACTTCTAAGCATTCATTCTTTATTCATTCATGCATTTATTCTTTAAAGTTCTCCACAAAAATCTGTTTGAATGCTAAGTTTAACTCCAGAAGCTGGAGATACATACAAAGCCCAAAGCAAGTAGAAAGAAGAAAATAATAAGTATATGAAAGAAATAAATAATATACAAAATAAAATAAAGAAAATCAACAAAATTAAAAGTTAGCTCTTTCAAAAGCTCAAGAAAGTTGAACCTTTAGTTTGACGAACCAAGAAAAAGAGGAAATATTACAAATTAATAAAATTAACATGCTTTCGTGATCTAAAAACCACCCAAAAAACTAGACATAGAAATATTCTCAATCTGATAAAGAGTATTTATGAAAAACATGCAGCTAACAGCACACTCATGCTGAAAGACTGACAGCTTTCCCTCTGAATACGGGAAGAAGATAAAGATGTCCATTTTCATCACTTTTATTCAAAATTGTATTGGAGGTTTTAGACAAGAGAATTAGGCAGGAAACAGAAATGAAAGCCATCTATAATAAAAAACAACAATTTAAAAATCTAATTTCACAGATAACATGATGTTATATGTAGAAAATCTTAAGGAATCAGAAAAAAATTATTAAAGCTACTAAATGGATTCAGTACATTTGTATGATATAAGGTTAATATGCAAAAATATATTTTATTTTTCTACATTGGTAATGATAATGCTAAAAGGAAATTATGGGAAAAACCTATTTATAGTAACATCAACATAATAAAATACTTAGGAATAAATTTAACAATAAAGTGCAAGATTTCCACAATAAAAAGTACAAAACATCATTGAAAGAAGCTAAAAAATACTTAGTTAAATGGATAGGCATCCTGTGTTCATGAATTAGAAAACTTAATATCATTAAGATGGTGGTATCATAAAAAAATTGATTCAAAAATTATCCTTCTCAAAATTTGTGCTGCCTTTTTTGCATAAGTAAACAAGCTGATCTGGAAACTCACAAACTATTGCAAAGGGCCAAGAATAGCCAACACAATTTTAGAAAAAGAACAAGAAACAATGTTGAAGGAATCATACATCCCAATTCCAGAACTACTAAAAATGTACAATAGTCAAGTCAATGTGGTACTATCATTAAAATAGACATATAGATCAATAAAATAAAATTTAGAGTAGATAAACAAATCCTTACATTTTTGGTCAACTGATTTTAAACAAGAGTGTTTAAGCATAGTCTCGTCAACAAGTAATGCTGGTAAAATTAGATATCCACATGAGAAAGAATGAGATTGTACCCTTACTTCACATGGTATACAAAAACTAATTCTAAAGGGATTAAAGACATAATGTAAGCTTTAAAATTATATAACTCTTTAAAATAAACATAGAAGTAAATCTTCATGACCTCGATTTAGGCAATGGTTTATTTGATATGAAACCACAATCACAGCAACAAAAGAAAAAAAACACTAATTTGACTTTAGCAAAATTAAAACCTTTCATGTTTTAAAGAACATTGTCACAAAACGAGAAAAAGAAGAACTACAGGATGAGAGAAAATACTTGCAAATCATCCATATAATAAAGGACTGTTATCTAGAAAATATAAATTATTATGACAATTCAACAAAAAACAAATGCTCAATTTGAAAAAAAAAATGAACAATGACTTGAATAGGTCTTTCTCCAAAGAAGATATACAAATGGCAATAAACATATGAAGAGGTGCTCAACTCCATTAGTCATTAGGGAAATGCAAACCAAAACTACAATGAGATACCACTTCATATCCATTAGAATGGCTATAATCAAAAAGTGGGACACTAACAAGTGCTGCATGAATGTGGAGAGATTAGATTCTCATGTGGCTGACAGAAATATAAAGTAATGCAATCTCTTTGGAAAATGGTTTGGCAGCTCCTCAAAATACTAAACAGAGAGTTACCATTAATACCCAGTAATTTTATTCTCCATAGCTATCCTAGAGAAATGAAAACAAATATCCATGAAAACATGTGTGTACACTTCTTCATAGCAGCATTGTTTCTAATAGCCAAAAAGTGAAAACAATCCAAATGCCCATCTAATTAATGGATAAACAAATTGTGGTATTTCTATGCGATGGAGTATTATTTAATAATGGAAAGGAATGAAGTACTACAAGCTACCATGTGGATCAATCTTGAAAACATTATGTTAAGGGAAAGAAGTTAATCACAAAAGATCACATATTATATGGTTCCATTTATGTGAAAAGTCCAAAACTGGCAAATGCAGAAAGGCAAAAACTAGATTAGTGGTTTCTAGGGGATGGAGGAAGGAGGGAATGGGGAGTGACTGCTAATGGATATGAGATTTCTTTTGGGGGTGATGAAAATTTTCTAAAATCACAGCATGGTTATTGTTTCGGAACTCTGTTAATGTACTAAAAGACACTACAATGTAAACTTTGAGGGAGTGGCTTTTATGATATATGAATTATATGACAATAAAGCTATTATAAATAGGAAAATATTCCCCTGATTAGCATGTAAAATTTGATTTTATGAGAGTAACAACTGATGCCAGAACATCTTTCATTTTAAGTGGCTAGTGAAAAAAGTCAGGCCTGTGAAGATGGTGATTTAGACAAAACCAAGTTCTTATTGCTCTGAGAATATCACCGTAGCTTTCAGAAAAGACAATATGGGGAAGGAACTCACTGCATTTGTCTTAAGTAGTTTCAACAGTGCCTAGGTCTTGAGCATTCTGGGCCAGTTGTTTTTAGTGGAACAAAAATCCTGCTGCCACTGAATCCAGTCTGATTTGAGATTAGGAAGTAAATTCTCAAAGTATTCATGATCCTTAAATCACTGTCTATGGAAGGATCAGAGGTAATGTGTAAGCTGGTTTATGTTTATTTGTCATTGATACTGTTATAATCATAACATGTGTATATTTTTAATATGAATTTATTTTCCCTTTCCTAATTTGGGTCTCCTTCAAAACAATTGTGTCCTTCAGTTTCATAATGGAGATGCTCCTGCATCACAAAATAATAGGATATCCTAAGATCCTCACTTCCCTAAACTGTGAGAACTGTCCAAGCACCACAGTCTGAACACATCTTTGAAAAGAAAGGGAATAAAAAAGTTTGCAAAGCCTCTGCTTTCCACCCTCCCAGGGCATCTCCTTCATCACAGAGCTAATCTAAACCTTTCTGCTGTTTCTCACTATCATGTGTATCTTTTGTCAGCAAGATCTGCAAATTACCCTCTAACCATTCAATTCACATCTTGTAGTATTTAATGTCTGTCTTTTTTGTCTTTTCTCTACATTAGTTCCTGCCAAATGCTTTCTTTGAAGGGAGAACAAAATAAATTCTGGCCACTAAAAAAGACCAGACCTAATTCCATCTTCAAAATGCTAAAAGTGATGAAATAGCATTTTATTCCTTTTAGGCTATGCTTATTGGAAAGGAGGAGAAAGTTTTCTAATCCATATAAACAATGCCATCAATCACAGAGAGAAAGAAGCCTGAGTAAGTGCACTGTTCTGGCATTCTTGGAGCAGAATTACACCTTCCAAATTTTGAGCTGGGAGCAAAATAAGAATTTATGTAGTGTAGAGTGTTTTTATTCTTGGCAGTCCTTAAAATTTCTACTCAAAAAAAGTTAAAAATGTCTTTGAAGTCTGTTGGGATCCACTATCACCCTCAACAAACAATATTTTGATGAGTACAGAGTCAATGAATCATAAACAGATGGATTAAATTTCTAATAAAATACTCACGAGTTTTAAAACTTAGATAGCAGTATGTTATTTCCTGCTTTTTTGAACTTTAAACTTGAAAAACTTTGTTGTTAATTATGGGTCTATATTAAATTTCTCTCAGGTCTTGTTGTCCTTTAGTAAGCATCTCAAAGTAGAGACCTGAAGTCATGTTTCCGACTTTTGCTTAAGGAGGTTTCCAATTGCACTGAGATTTTTTTTCTTTTTTTCTTTTAAAAAAGCTGACAGAAATCTCCCTGAGATGGGTGTGATTGTGTCAAATCTGGTATAAATGTTCAAAGCAAACACCTCTAGGGAGATATTATTTTTCAAAGCAATTACGCCAACTAATTTCATATGGGGGGGGCGAAAGCAAAGGGAAAGAGGGAAAATCCTGCAATTATAATACAATTATTAGAATGCAATAGGGTCAATAGGTCCCATGCTGTATTCCTGCTATTAATCGGTTGGATTAGCATCTCAAACTCAAGAAACATTAGGACATCCTCTTATCCTTTTCTTTTTGTCACTCACATGGAAGCCTCTTCTCAGGGGATGATAATGGAGTGAAAATATTCTGCTTGCTTTATCTCTGAGTGGAAGAAAGAGAAAGAGAGAAAGGGACAGAGAGAGAGAGAGAGGAGAATTGCAGGAATGAGAAAGAATGACAAAAGGAGGGAGGGAAAGGAGTAAGTGCATGTAACGAGAGAGAGAGAGAGAGAGAGAGAGAGAGAGAGAGAGAGAAACACACAAATCAGTCCGTCACTGGAGGAATCAAAGTGAGAAAGAACAGCTGTATAAGGCAGCCGTGCACAAACACTGCTATCTCATTAGGGTTTATTAGCTGCAAGGAAATGGGGCGTGAGAGAAAGGCTGGCTCTGTGGAAGACAGGAAGTCCTTCATTTATTATTTGGAGGGGTAGTTTCAGTGTTCTTTACCTCCCCTTCATTTCCCCCTCCTCCCTTCAGCCAAGCAACATTACTTATGCCTGATTTACATATTTCTCAAGACATGTTTATTATTATTATTATTATTATTTATGAGTACAGCCAACAATACCATATGGAGAAAGAAGGAAGGAAACTACTTTTCAGAGATTCTGTCACTCTTCTTTTGACTGAAACAGCCTTGACCCAAATATAGCTGATCAAGCATTACTGGTATTCCCAGCATGGGAGAAGCCATGGAAAATTAGCATTTTGAATGAGACCTTTATGAGCAGACTGAGAAAGCAGCTATCACACTAATGATTTAAGGAGCCATAAAAGTCTACTCTGCTCAAACTTAGCACCTCACGTTTTATGCCACCTACTAGAAAGTTCCACATTACTTTCTCCTCAAATTCCTTCTTCGTTTGAGATATTGGATTTTTAACTTGAGTTCCTTGGATAGTTTCAGAGCACTTGGGATATTTTTTACTTGGGAGAAAGCTAAAGTGCATTTAAAAAAAAGGATTTGGGTTGAGCAGATGAGGTTAGGTGTCCGAGAACTAATACTACTGTTTACTTATTTAAGGAGGTTTCTGTCAGAGGAAAGAATCAACTAATTAACTGTTATTCCATTTGGCAGAAGTAGGATTATAGATTGAGAAGTTTTATGGTGGTCAGGTGTGCTCAGCAAGAAGGAGTTGTCCAACAATGAAGCAGGCAGTTTCTGATTGAGATGAAGCAAAACAGAGTCTGGTTGCCACCCAAAATCAGCAATATTGTTTAAGGGATTCTTATTTTGGGTAGAAATACTGCCTGTCTCCAGGGATCCCTTCCAATACTACACTTAATCTGCCAATAATCCTTTTATTCTCATAAATTATAATTTATATGAAAAATCAACTTCCCTATAGAAATTTTGCCAGATTTGAAGTTTCCAAAGTTCTCTACCTTTGGAAGAAAAGTTTGAGTAAAGTTTCACTTTAAAACCTGAGTATTTAAACCATATGACTTTGGACTTCACTGTTCTACTAAAATACATAAAGTAAATTCCACCACTGAGTAAGCCACCAACGTCATTGGAAGCCATTCTGTGGGAAACAGTCAATGGCCTTATTCATGGTGTAAAATACGATGTTTCCATACAAGCAACTGAACCACACTTTTTCTGAACACAAAAATCTCAATACTCAAGTCCAGGCAAACAAAATTGTCTCTCCTATTGTCATTCTCCATTCTGCAGAGTTGACATTTCCAAAGTTAGATTAAGTATAAAAAGATACTATTTGCAAAAGATGCAAAGTGAAAATATTTGTTGTAGAGAGAGATTCATTTTTAACAGGTAATATTTTTCTGTATGAAGTTGCTGGTTAGTCACTAACTCACTAACAAATTCTTTCGTAACATAAATCAGAAAAACATGGTAAATATGAATTAAAGGGAAAGAAGTAGATATGGAAAGTGCTACTATATGGATGCTGCTTAAGAAATTCTGCTCCAGATTGAAAGTAAATGGATAATAGGGTGAGGACAACAGGATTTGATGAAGCAAAACACAAGGCAGCTATGTCATATTTGGATGTGATTGGAGTTGGGAGATGTCAGCTGACTGAACCCAAGAAGAATTCAATGGATGGTGTTCTTTGGAACACCGGTACAACGGTAGCATAGTCATTCAGAAAGCTTCGTGAACAAAGGCAGGGTTATTAAAGTTATTGTGGCAAATCCTTGAAGAAAAACTTCACCTTTGGCAAAAGTGTACTTTATGCTGCTTTTAACCAGCAAGTTCTTAATTGTTTAGAGTTAGAACGAATGTTATGAAAAATACATGCCACATATATAATATTTGATTATTTTTTTCTGCTGAGCAACTAGAGGATAATTGGGGATAAAACAACCATCATAGGTACAAATAATGCAATACCAATATAATAGGCATAAAACTCATTATATTTGGGGGCTTTCATGTGCTCTTTCTTGCATTTCTCAGGCAGAATGTACTGAGCTTGCAACGTCATGACATAAGGAGGATCTGTTTAGAACAGCACGAGTTTTTGTCTTCATCACTTCTGTAACAGGATATACTGCAGTGCTTCAGCTCAGCAACCCGAGTATCACCCGAAATATAAAACTCAGAGTGAAATGATTTTGGGGTTGCTCAGAAGCAGTGAGAAGTGGGCCAAACAAAACTCCATTCACTCTAGGCTGCTTTCCTGAGCCTTGGGGGACTGGTTTGCCATGAATACTAGGATTCTGATGATTCTTTTTTTTTTTTTTTTAGATAGAGTCTCACTCTGTTGCCCAGGCTGGAGTGCCGTGGCGTCAGCCTGGCTCACAGCAACCTCTCACTCCTGGGCTCAAGCGATCCTCCTGCCTCCGCCTCCTGAGTAGCTGGGACTACAGGCACGCGCCACCGTGCCTGGCTAACTTTTTCTATTTTTAGTTGTTTGGCTAATTTCTTTCTATTTATAGTAGAGATGGGGTCTCGCTGTTGCTCAGGCTGGTCTCAAACTCCTGAGCTCAAGCAATCCTCCCGCCTCGGCCTCCCAGAGTGTTAGGATTACAGGCGTGAGCCACCACGCCCGGCCAGATTCTGATGATTTTTGTTGCCTATTTGTGAGTAATAAAGTTGCTCTGTCTGGCTCATTATGTGAGTGTTCTGTCTCACTGGACTTATACTCTGGCAACTGGGTTTGAACAAAACCTCCTTCCAGACATAGGAATCTTAGCAGAAATGGATCAGTTGTTTACAGTCCTCACCTAGAATTGGTAACCAGTGCATACTGCTCCCTTCCTAAGGATTGGCACTGGTAGATGGTATTTCTACTTGGCAATCAGGTTGACCAAACTGTAATTTAAAATATTTAACATGGCTATGTAAAGGTTGTAAATAGTAGCAGTAGCTAAGCTTTATATGACAAAATTATACAAATGCATTCCGCAAATAGACAACTGCCTATTAGGTGGCAACAGCAGTTTACTGGATTTGGTGCTGGATTTGGTAAAGTCTGCTAGAGCAGAAAGAACAGAGACTTTGGAAGACCAAAGCCACAGTACCAGCCCCAGGTTTACTGCTGACCAGCAGTGTGATTGTGCCCAAACAAAGTTAATGTCTCTTTATGAGCTAGAGTTTGCCTATAAAGGAAGAGTCACATATGAAGAAAATAAAAACATGAACATTTATCATATAGAGTTATTGAGAGATCCAATGGGATAGTAAATGTGAAAACACTTTCTCAAGTGTGAAGTGCCATGGACTTTTAAGCTATGATGTATCACTAATCAAATACCAGCCCTCTGACCCCGCAACAATTGCGATGGTCCTCTCAGCTATGAAGGGAAACTTCAAACCCATGGGTAAAAATTGACCACATTCTGTTATTTTAAATACTGCATTGTTTAGACCTCTAAATATTCTGGGGATGACTTCCATCCTTATCAAAAGAGGATTCGGTGAACAGTGAACTTGTTAATATAATAAGAAAATTATGCTTTTTTGTTTTAAAAGTCAGGTACTGGATTTAATATTATATCACTATGAGAATAAATATTCTTAAAAATGACAGAATTTATAACAAATAAAAACTTCAGCAGAGAAATACAGCACCAATACAAAAACTCTGAATTGTTTTGCTCTCTTTAACGAACTTGAACTTTTCAATATGTCAGGTAACAACTATTCTTTAAGATTTATTAAAAAATTCTTGAATTTTCAGTTGGAATTTAAACAAAATGTATTATTAGATTGTAGAAATATTGGTAAAAACCAATTGTGTATATAGAAAATGTCCCTACAATATAATTGTCTAGTAATATTTACAGTCATAATTTGGATAGTATTTTTGAAATGACCATTAATAATAAAATATATTATTGTCAGCAAGTTTTAATATAATTTGTTCTACATTTTCATCTTATCAACCATAAGAAATCACATCATTTTTTATGTCCTGGAATCCTTTAAAAAACAAATTGTTTTTGAGCCTAGTACTTTTCCAGTTCATTGAAAACTAAGGCTATGAAATGGAGACAATTATAATATAACTCTTAATTCTCTGGGCTTGGATGACTGACAGGTCCCAGGTGCTTTCATCTACAGATGATATTCTCCGGGTGGCAGAGCATGGGTCCAGCGTGGATTTCACAGGCTGTTAGGTTGATGGCTCTACAATTGCTTCCTGGTCTGTCACTTGCATGCCTGTTGATGGGCTTTGATGGGCTTTCCTGGTCCCCTTACGTATAATTTTGTCTTGACTTCTCTTTGATCCTGAGGTAATGGAGCATTTTATCAATTTTAGTGAATAGGTCTTGATCAGATTTTTTTTTCAGAAGATCAAAATTCTCAGCTGTTTGGTCAGGGAAAACAGGAAAAGAAGTAGGCAGAAGGCCTCTTTCCCCCGTCTCTGTGTGCTTTTTGCGTGAACCTTTATAATGCATTCCAGGTGGCCGCATTTCTGTACTCATCCACAAGAGAAAGTTTCAAATAAACCAACAATGCCCAGTTAACCCTATCTCGAATGAAAGGCCTCTTATCTCTTGGCAGGGGTTTTGGATGTTGAGTTTTTATAATCTTACCTATGTTGTATTAGTGTGATTTTGGTCATTTTGCATCATCTTTAATGAGTTTTAATAAAAATTATTAAATCAGCAGGATATATTTATCCAATGATTTCCAGGATAAAAGGAGAGTGGAATGGTGTGCTCTAGAAAATTCAGTCATCCTCATATTGAGTGTTCGACGACATATTACTCCGCTGCTCTTAGGCTCATCAGAGATAAAATGGGAATGGTGAAGAATAATTTTTTTTAAATTAAAGATAATTATTAGAATGTTATATTCTAATAAGGAAATTTAATTAGATTTATCCCTGAATCTTCATTAGCATTCATGGAATTAAATTGATTTTGATATTCTTAGAAGTAACCCCTTGCTAATTCATATAGTATTTACTGAGTATCTACTTGCACTCAATAAATGTGGTGTTTGGGACTGGGACAATCGAAGTGGATAAAACAGCTGTCCTCACAGGGTGGACTGTCTTATGAGAAAAAGTCATGTTTCCAGTTTTGTCTTCAAAAATATGGACGCCGTGACATTTCTACATTTTCCTTTCTCTGCTCTTTATTCCAGCTGCTAAAAAATCAAATTAGCTTTTTATCACTAGCATCTGTCCAGAGCTATATAACGTGTAATTTTATTAATTGTATCTACTGTTTTTGCTTCATTTTATTTCTGTCCTTATTTCCTCATTTATTAAAATTTACTTCTCTCATAAGATGCCTATTACATTTTAATATGAGTTGTGTGATATAAGTAAATAAGAAAAAATTAAGTACATTACTTTTCTTAGCAAGTGGTGAAGTATGTTTTCCCACTCTCTGAATCTGGTCTTGGCCATGAGATCTCATGATTCTTTATTTTCTTACATGGAATTTACTTTAAAGGTATAATAAATGTGATTTAATGTTGAGTATTCCATTCTTGTGATACCCCACTTTGAAGGATGCTCTGAAGCTCTAGCCAGGATAGTATAAGAGGTGCTAGTTCACCATTGTTTTTTGTAATTTAGTAAGCATCTATAAGGCTGAATATGTAATAAGGTTTTAGTACAAATATGTTGATTGAATAATTAAATAGAGTCACAAGCCCAATGTTTTTCACCAAGTATTGGATTTCATGATTGTTGGTGTCTTGGTATGTAGGGTTAGAAAAGAAATTTTTCCCCAAAATATTCCTTTCTTTTGTGAAAGAATTTTTCTGCCCTTCAGATGGACAGCTGGGCCATTTTTATAAGAACTAGAATGGCCCTAAGGAATGGGAGAGCACCTTTGCTTCTTTCTTGTAGATCTTTGTCGTAAAGATGCAATGTGGCCAATAGAACCAGCACACTTCAGATGCTCAACTCTTTTCTCATACAATTTGCTGTGCTTTCTTCACTGTGACTAATTATATCATAGCGAGAAGGTGGGATAAGATATTTTTAAGTTTCAAAGAAGACTAGAATATTGCACAGTAACACTAAGTTAAGATTGTCTTAATAATGGACATGGCAAACAGAGTTTGGAAATATTTATTGTGAAATGTAACAAGACAAATGATCTATACCTCCTTTGTTTCAGCATCATCATCCTCTACATTAGTCATGGTCTTGGTAACTCCCATGACCTGTATCTTTGTTGGATGAATGAATGGATACACAGGACTTTGCTGTAGTGACTGATATGTCAGTGGGTGTCTTGATTGGTGTATACTACTTGCTTCCTTACAATATTGAGTCTCTGCTACTTTGAAGGTCTTACACGGAACATAATCCTGCTTGAGAACCTGCCTTCCAATCGTGAACAACAACCTAATGGAAGAGAAAGCAATACCACTGTCAAACACTTGCATAATTGCTTGTCTAGAAGGGTTACAAAGAAAATCAAATCAAAGAATATTGACAATCAAAGCTTATGCAGCATTAATTATGTGCCAGGAACATTTTTAAGTATCTTAAATGAAATATGCAAATTTTATGAGAACTCTTGAGGTAGGCAATATTGTAACCGTCATCTCCATTTTACAGAAGAGAAAAACAAAGTAGAAGTTTAAATTTGTTGCCTAAGGAGACACATAAGGAAGAAAATTGTGGAAAAGTTATTTGGAGACTTAAGGTCTTTCATAGAATAAATAAAATTGGATTGAGGTCTGATCATGAAGGATTATTTAACATTTCATTTTATGGATATTTATTGTTTTAAGAACTGAGGAATATAGTAGTGAACAGAAAAATTATGAACATGATTCACTCCAAGTCCTTGTTTTATTGACGTTAAGGTGCAGAGGACTGAGGTCATAGGAAAATCTTGCAGTTAGTAGGAAAGAGTACTTCTACATTTGTTTATATCACTATCAGTTCAATTATCATACTGAATGTCACTGTGTCTTCTTCATGTTACTTTAATTTTTATTCTATCTGGAATTAAACACATTATTCTCTCTTTATACAGTGCCCTTTCTTTTTTTCAGGTCAGTTGTACATATTTATTATCTCTTTGGTGAACGACAAATGCTTATCAAGTGAATTAATAACAGTCAATGAAATTTAAAGGCATATTTAGCCTTAGGGATTGTACACTCGTTATTCTTTTATCCTGGGACTCAATTCTGCCAGCTATTTGCTTGGCAAATTTTCTCATCTTCATTTTTTTTCTTTTATATTCCTGCTCTGGGTGGGGCCAAGATGGTGGACTAGAAGCAGCCTGCACAATGCCACCCTCACAGAGAGGATCAGAAGTAGTGAATCGATTTCCACCTTTGGGTCAATTGTCTAAGCAAGAGCACTGGGAGTTCATGGAGAGGAGGCAGGAGTGAAGTGAAGAAGAGAGAAGTGGCACGGCCTGCTCACCAGGACCAGAGGCTTAGTGAAGGCACTGACACCTGGGGAAGGGACAGAGGAGAGAATCTCGGGTTCCAGGCTTCCCTTGAGGATACTGCAACCAGAATGGTGGGAGAGCCCTTCTGCTTCTGCAGGCCTCCAGACTGTCAGAGAGATCTGACTGGAGACTGTGTGGCTGCGTTGCTCTTGAGGGAACGCACAGCTGGGTTGTGTGCCCTGGAAGCTGTGGCTGGCACCATTGTAACATTCCAACCCTAGAACACCTCTTCTGCCCAAGGGACAGATATGTAACTGCTGCCTCCCTCTTCCCCCTGCCAGGTGGGGAGGTAACAAGGAATCCCAGCTCTCACGAGCATTCTGTGGGCAGGTGACATGCACCCCCACCACCATCACTACCAAGGACATGGACAGAACAGGAGACCACAGAATCGGCACCTGCTGCTGTGGCCTGAGTGATCCTGCTCAAGCCACACCTCCCATGGCACCTGGGTAGAGTTCGTGCCCGTAGCCCTCAGTGTCCACTGCTCACTGTTAGGTTGGCTGGACCACTGCCACCACTGCCTAGGAGGCCACGAGCAAGGTGAAAGCCAGCACAGCCATCATGTTTGGATCTGGGTCAACTGTATGCCAGACACCTGCACCATACCGTGCAGGAGGCCCGTTAGCAACCTCCAACCTGAGTGCCTGGCACTGTGGTTGCCCAGTTCCGCATGTGTGTTCACCATACCTGGCTGACCTCTTCTGCCCTGTGCTCATGCCCTTTCCTATGGGCTAGCCCTGCATCACACATATGCCTTGCAACCCAGGCTCACCTGCCACAGTGGTGCTGTGACAACCACAGGGAAAGGGGGAGATGCAACAGAGAAGCAGCGTTATAGGTTCATAGTGCATCTGTCCCACTCCTGCCTAGTCATGCTTCCAGAGAAGGACCCACGCATGCCATGCAAGCACCCATCCCTATCTTCACCAAGCAACAGAGGTCCCAGCAGAGGAGAACAGGTTTACTGTATTTGCTACCTCTTTTGAACTGAGAGAAGAGGCCCCAGATGAAAAGGAACCAGCAAAAATACTCTGGCAACATGAAAACAAAACAAAACAAAACAAAACAAACAACAACAATAAAAAACAAGATGTCTCAACATCACAATAGCTCTCTATTAACAAATTCCAACCCAAAGAAATTACCGAAATGACAGATACGGAATTCAGATTATGGATGGTAAGTAAGATAAACAGAATTGAGGAGATGGTAGAAAAACATCCCTCCAAAATAATTCAGGATATGAACAAAAAATTCTCTAAAAAGATAGATAACATTAGAAAGAGTTAATAGATATTAAAGAAATAAGAGAGTCATTTTGGGAATTTTAAAATAGAACAACAGACAGGTTTAACAATAGACTAGACCAAGCAGAAGAAAGAATTACAGAGCTTAAAGATAAGGATTTCAAAGTAACCCAATAAGGAAAAAATATAGAGAAAAGAACAAAGAAGAATGAACAATCATTGCCAAAAATATGGGATTATGCAAAGCAAGATAATATATGTACACTGCTGGTGGGACTGAAAATTAGTGCCTCTTCTATGGAAAACAGTATGGAGATTTCTCAAAGAACTAAAAGTACACCTACCATTCAATCTAGCAATTCCACTACTGGGTATCTACCCAAAGAAAAAGAAGTCATTTTATCACAAAGACATCTGTACTCAGATTTTTATTGCAGCACAATTTGCAATTGCAAAGATGTAGATTCAACCCATGTGCCCATCAATTTATGAGTAGATTAATAAAATGTGTTATGTATATACCATGGAGTATTACTCAGCTATAAAAAGGGATGAATTAATGTCTTTGCAGCAATTTGGATGGAACCAGAGATCCTTATCCTAACTAAAGTATCTAAAGAATGGAAAACCAAATACCACATGTACTCTCTAATAATTTGCAACTAATTTATGGGCACACACGAGCATGAAAGAAGCAAAAATCATTGGAAATCAAGAAAAGGGAGGCAGAAATAGGGGAAGAGGGAAGAGTAAAAACCTACCTAACAAGTAAAATGAACAATATTCAGGTGCTGGGCACACCATCTATCCTGACTAAAGCATTATAAAGTTAGCCATGTAACAAAAATATTTGTATCCCCTTAATATTTTTAAATAAAAAAATTAAAAAAGTTATCAGGATATATTTCTACAATGAAATGGGTACAATTAGCAGCACCTCAAGGATAGATGTCTATGCATTTCAAACAATTTTTATATTGACATGTTATATTAACTTTTTATTCAGATATTGGCTAGTTAGATTATAGATTCTAATCACATAACTTGAATATATCTGGTTTGTTTTTTACTTCTAGTTTTGTTTATCAAATGTATATTCTCTTGATTTTTAAGACAAAGTGAAAGTGAGAGCATTTGAATTTGTAGTTAGAAATGCCAAATTTGTGTTTTAAATTATTAGTTCAATTTAAAAAATATTTACATAAACAAAATGACAGTGATTCTTAAGTTATGAGTTTAGTTGTAAATGAAGAAAAAGGAAAGTGGATAAAGCAAAATATATACAGCCATCCTCGAAAGATCATAGTAGATTTATTAAAAATATAATTGTTGCAATCTTTTTGAAGATTGTATACTATTTTGAAGTCTTTCATTTGACAATTTACTGCATAAAACATTACCACAAAAATATATAGTCAATTTAATATGTAATTTTTCTGATGTAGTAAAATACTTCAAAGGAAAAGGAAAGGATTATTAAGATGCTTAACTTAAAAAGGATATCAAATTAAGGAAGCATTTTAAGCCTTGTGCTATAAAATAAGCATATGTGCATATCAATATATTTTAATGGCAATTATGGTTAGTATTTTACCATCAGGTCTGGCTGCCTCACAGTGATATACAGTTCCTACAATGCAAATATAACCATAAAGTTTTAAAAGTTGACAATTTGTAGTAAGGATGCTTTCTGTTAACATATCATTAGCTATGTATTCAGTTAGATGTACTGTGCAATTTCTGATCTTTTCCCTTTTCATTTAAAATAATCTTCTTTTAATTTTATCATTATGTATTTTGCTTAATGTGACTTTATAGACAACACTAAATTGTGTAGTGACAAATATTTATCGTCACTACTTTTTGATCAATTTTTTGCAATAATTAGATAAGACAATATGCATTATAATTAGCCCCTACTTGTATTCCTAATGATTTTATATTTAGCTAGTTATATACCACCTTCCAACTCTCAGTTTGCTTGCAAGTTTACACGTTATTGGATATATCTTGCCAAAAAATTGTGTTTTTTAAATAACTTTAACATGTTTTCAGGTCTAGTGTCTAGGTAATATTATGAACATTGTCATCTAATAAAACTTCACATAAGCTTGTTCATGTCCTTTGCCCACTTTTTAATGGGGTTGTTTGATTTTTTTCTTGCTGATCTTCCTGAGTTCTATATAGATTGTAGCTATCAACACTTTATCAGATGTGTAGCATGTGACAATTTTCTCCTATTCTGTAGGTTGTCTGTTTGCTCTTGTGATAACTTTCTGCACAGCTTGGCTGTGCAGAAGCTTTTTAATTTGATCAGGTCCCATTTATCTATTTTTGTTGTTGCTATGATTGCCTTTGGGGTCTTATTCATAAATTCTTTCCCTAAGCCAAAGTCTATAAAGCTCTGACTCAGATGGGGCAAAGACAATGTACGTAACCTAAACATTTTTAACTCCCCATAATATGCTGAAATAAAAATATATAAATAAATAAATAAAAATAAAATAAGCTAAGCTTATTTTCCTTTATGAAATAAATATGCAGTGCTCTTGTGTCAATAGAAATATTTTTTTCCTTTATAACTTCTTATCATCAAGTTATTTTCCTTTAAATAGAAAGTGGAAATACATTTATTAGGGGGCAGCCGGCTCTCTGTCTTTACATAAGTCTACCTTGCCCAAATGTTTGCTGGCTTCTGCTTCTGATAACAGTCTTTATTGGATCTAGTGATTTATTTTACTGCTACTTTACTTTTTGTGTTTTATAGACATTCTTCATATAAAATAACACTCTAATCACATGCCAAAATATAAGACCAATTTCATTGTTGAAAATACAAGAATGTCTATACCATGATTTAGGACTCAACATCAGGTACACTTTGTTCAGCAAGACTCTTACTTTGAGCCTAATTTCCAATAAGACAAGTGGCAAAAGAAGAAGAGAGCGTGCAGATTGGCATGACATCTCTGATTCTTTTACACCCAATTTATATCTCACAACACTGCAATAAGGAAATAGAACTTGTCCAATATCCCTGACTTCTCAGTGGCAATGTTTGGTTTGGAAACCAGAATGGTTTGACCCAATGCCCATGACTTTAACTGCACTGTGCTACCTATCATAAGTGTGCCCATCCCACTGGGATCCTGACATTATTCCCTGTGATCAAATCCCCCCTTTTACCCCTATACCAGTAACTACATTCTGCTTTGTGTCCCTGTGTGGAAGCCCTGCCTCAGATTTCTACTGTCTTTCCACTTTTTCATAATAAGGAATGCAAAAAGTCTGTGATATAGACAGCTTACTAGTCAGTAGATAATGTCCTCTGTCAACTATAAAGCAAAGGAAAGGTATACAACTACATTATCTAACATGTCATGTTAGCTGGGGAATTATTTGATACCAGGAGTGAAAACCAGGTTTGTTGATGTTCCATAATACTAATTAAGGTAAAGGGGAAAATAATGAATTCGTAGTGATGCCATATGGAAGGCCATAACCTACTCACACCATACCTACATAAACAAAAGATTCTTTTCCGGCTGGTGCCCAAAGTTATTTCTGAAGATTTCAGCATCTCTTTTTCAAGTCCCAATTTTAAGTCCCTGCAGAACCCATGAGCTTCAGGGACTGGACAAAAGGACTTTTCAAGTTTCATATCTTCCTTAGACTTTCCTGCACCAGCTGTGAAAATCAATTATCCCTGGTGAAAACTGAGCTGCTCTATGTTCTCAATAATGAAAATGGCCAACTGCACACTAGCAATTTTCTCTGTCCTTACAAAGACGAATGGGGACTTTGAATCTTTTTTCATTGCTCCGTGGAATTGCCTTTTACTTCTATTTTGAAAGTTGCCAGACATGCCAGGAGATTAACACAGAAGACTTTTTGGAGCAGCAGGAAAATTATACCATCGCACACCAGTGACATTTGTGACTCCCTCAGGCTGGTATGCAGCCTTCAGACAGTCAAAACAAACACCTCCCAAACACATGCCAGAACTCAACTCCCTCTCTCTTCTGCTCCCTTGATAAAAACTGAAATGGCTGATGATACCTCATCAATTTTAAAGACCCAGTCAGTAGCTCAGATAATGCTTCAAGTGTACAACAATAAGAAATGCTTCAAAAATATAACAAAAGGGAAATGCTAGCATCACGGTGAGTAAGAAGGGCACCAATGAGATGCTGGTCAGCATGGAAAGCCCTGAGAAACACCAGAGGGGTAGGGGTTCACCAACTGGACATACAGATCTGAGATCCCTCCACACCATCCTGTCCTTCATGGAAAGGCAGCCATTTCTGAAGAGTGGGAAAAGAACATAAGCCCCCTCCACACACCTGGCACCACTACCATCATCATTATCACCATGACTACATGCACGATAAAATCATACCACCACAAGAAATTCTTTATTCAGTTAAAGCAAGCTTTCTCAAACTTGGCACTTTTGGCATATTGGGCCAAATAATTTTCTGTTGGGGAGGTGGAGGAGCTGTGCTCTGCATTGCGGCATGTTTAGCAGCATCTCTGGCCTCTGGATGCCCTCCAAGTTGTGGCAATCAAAAATGCTTCAAGACATTGCCAAATGCACCTTCAGCAGGCAGCAAAATTACCCCAGTTGATAATCACTAAATCCAAAAAGAACAAAAATTTAGAAGACTTGAGGAAATTCATACTATTAAAACTGCTCAGTGTATATACCCACCCTGTCTGTGGTATATACTGGCTCCATATTTTAATTCAATTAATCAAAAGGTTGTTGGAGGCTAGGCACGGTGGCTCATGCCTGTAATCCTAGCACTCTGGGAGGCCAAGGCAGGCAGATTGTTTGAGCTCAG
>CAUYSK010092994.1:0-16656 GCA_963575035.1 Avahi laniger | reverse complement strand
TTTATTTCTCCCTCATATAAGAAACTTAGTTTTGCAGGATACAGAATTCTAGGCTGGCCATTATTCTGTTTAAGAAGGGTGAAGATAGGGCCCCAGTCCCTTCTGGCTTATAAGATTTCAGTTGAGAAGTCTGCAGTTAGTCGGATGGGTTTTCCTTTGTAAGTTACCCAATGTTTTCGCTTTACACCTTGCAGGAGTTCCTCCTTTGTGTTAACTTTGGCCAGTCTGGTGACTATGTGTTGTGGTGATTACTTCTTTGCAATGAATCTCCCAAGTGTTTATTGAACTTCTTGTACCTGGAAATCTAAATTTCTGGCAAGACCAGGAAAGTTTTCAATTATTCCCTCAAATAGGTTTTCCAACCCTTACGTATTTCATCTTCACTCTGAGGGATGCCTATGATTTTTATGTTTGGCCTCCTTACATGATCACATAAATCTTGCAGGCTTTGTTCCTTTCTCTTAATTCCCTGTTCTTTATCTTTGACTGATTTGTTTAATTCAAAGGTGTTGTCTTCGACTTCTGAGATTCTTTCTTCTGCCTGGTCTAGTCTATTCTTAAGACTTTCCACTGTGTTTTGTATTTCCTTGAATGTATTTTTTATTTCCAGAACTTCTATTTCATTTTTTTTAAAAAAATTCAATTACAGATGATGTAAACAAATGGGAAAACATATCATGCTCGTGGATTGGCAGAATCAATGTTATTAAAATGTCCATACTACCCAAAGTGATTTATAGATTTAATGCAATCCATTAAAATATCAATGTTAATGTTATTTTTCACAGCTCTAGAAAAAATAATTCTATACTTCATCTGGAACCCAAATATCCAAAGAAACCTTAAGCAAAAGGAACGAATCTGGAGGCATCATGTTACTAGGCTTTAAACTATACTACAAGGCTGTAGTAATCAAAACAGCATGGTACTGTCACAAAAATAGAGACAAAGACCAGTGGAACAGGACAGAGAACTCAGATATATAACCATTTGATCTTTGACAAAGTAGACAGCAATATACACTGGGGAAAAGAATCCCATCCAATAAATGATGCTGGGAAAATGGGATAGCCATGTGATTGAAACAGGATCCATGTCTGTAACCATTCACTAAAATTAACTCAAGATGGCTTACAGACTTATATCTAAGACATGAAACTGTAAGAATTCTAGAAGAAAATATTGGATAATGTCTTCTAGATATCAGCCTAGGCAAAGAATTTATGAAGAAGATCCCAATGGCAATCACAGCAACAACAAAAATAAATAAATGGGACTTGATTAAATTAAAAAGCTTTTGCATGGCCGACGAAACAATCAACAGAGAAAATAGACAACCTACAGAATGGGAGAAAATATTCATATGCTATACATCTGATAAAGGGCTAATAACCAGAAACTACAAAGAACTCAAACAAATAAGCAAGAAAAAAATCAAACAACCCTTTAAAAATTGAGCAAAAGACATGAATGGGAGCTTTTCAAAAGGAGATAGACAAATAGCCAATAAACAGATGAAAAAATGCTCAACATCGCTATTCATCAGAGAAATGCAAATCAGAACCACAATGAGATATCACCTAGCCCCAGTGAGAATGACTTTTGTTAGAAATTCCCAAAATAATAGATGCTCACATGGATGCAGAGAGAAAGAAACACTTATACACTGTTGGTGGGACTGCAATCTGGTACCACCACTGTGGAAAATAATATGGAGATTCCTCAAAGAACAAAAAAGTAGACTTATCATTTGATCCAGCAATCCCACTACTGTGTATTTCCCCAAAGGAAAAAAAAGTCATTTTATCAAAAATTCACTTGTACTAGAATGTTTATTGTAGCACAGTTTGCAAGCACAAAGATGTGGAATCAACCCAAGTGTCCATCAATTCATGAGTGGATAAATAAAATGTGGTATATGAATGCCATGTAGTTCTACTCAGCCATAAAAAAATGAATTAATATCTTTTGCAATAATCCTGATGGAACTGAAGACCATCCTCCTGAATGAAGTATAGAAGGAATGGAAAAACAAACACCACATGTACCCACTATTAAATTGGAACTCACTGATCAGAAATATGCACAGATGGAAGTAAACCTCAATGGAAATCAAGCAGGTGAAAGGGGTGAGGAGGCGATGGGTGAAATCATACTAATGGGTACAATGTACACTGTCTGGGTGATGGGCACACTTATAACTTTGACTCAAGCAGTACAAAAGCAATCCATGTAACCAAAACATTTGTACCCTCATAATATTCTGAAATTAAAAAAAAATGGGGGAAAAATGATACATGACCACTAATGGATAGCATTATTAGTCATTCAAGCTATTTGAAGACAAAATAGCTTTGCATTATAAGAGTGCCACAGATTCAAATGCTATCTATATCTATATCTATATCTAAAGACCAGGATAAAAAACAAGAAGAAACAAGAAGGATATACGTGGTCCTGTGGCCCATGGCCCAGCTGAGGAAGACATGCCTTCCATAAAGTCTTTCTTAATTAAAAAACTAGGAAAGAATGAAAGCAAAGCGCTAAGGGGTATATAAGCCACTTTATGCATTCAAGTTACACACAAGAATGCAAACTCCATGAGGGTAGGCATTTTGTTTACTTTGTTCATTGCTATATCTCTAGCACTTATTACTGCCTGACACAGGAACATATAATAAGTATTACTTATATGAATTATTGAAAGCATAAGTGACTGAGTCAAATAAGACACTTCTACAGGCTTGATTCAGTCCCTGGGAGAGCCAATTTACAACCCTGTTTTGTAAAGCATTCTCTAATTCATTCTTTTCCCTAATTTGGACTGGCTTCTTTCTTCTACAGTGTCTATCTCCATTAAAATCACAGAATTTTAGCGCCAATTGAGCTTCTTGAAATTATTTCATTCCAATTAGTATCACTTGTTTCTATTGGTTTTATTCTGATAATATTTTCTTTCTTAAAAAGAAACCAACAAATCAACACCAAACCAAACCAAACCAAACCATAATAATAACAAAAACAAACAAACAAAAACACAAAAACACAGCCAGGGACACCTTTTAATGGATTAACCCTGGAACCATAGTCATTTCTTTGAAGCTCTGGGACTTTTGCTTTTTAGCAGTGAGACTTGGAAAGGCCATAGACTGTAAAGCTTTGTTATTTACACTCCAGTGGATGAATTAACTGAGTGTTCTGGTGTGGCATAGATCTGGTTTCAGTACAGCTGGCTCATTATTGTTCAATCAGGTTTCCATTCAGTGTATCATTAAAAATATCCCAAGAGGAGAGTTTGGCAAGGCTGAATAATTGATAATATTAGGAAATTATTTTTAGGTGTGATGATAGTACTATGGTTATGTTTTTTAAAAGTTTTATCCCTTAGATATACATACTGAATTATGTAGAGGTGAGATGAAATTATGCCTGGGATTTTCTTTCAAATAATCAAAGAAAAATGGGAATGGTGCAGTTAGATTCATCACACTATTCTTTCTACTTGTATATGTCTTTAAAATTTTCCACTTTCAAAAAAGTTAGTAACAATATCCAAAGCAATATATTCAGATGTGCTATTAGAGATCAGACTGTCAATTATACCTGTACTTTAGCTTAGCTTAGCTGCTGATTTCTAAGAGGAATCCTAATGATTCAGCAAGAATGTGAGATCATCATATTTGACCTCACTTTATAGAGTAAGGAATTGAGCTTAGAGATGTTCAGTATTTGCTCAGGGTCAAGTTAGTCAGTTTCACAGGTCTGTGACCATGAGTTGAGATCTGACATTGAGTAGGAAGAGGAGGAGAACACAACGAACCTAGCCTGGAATGCCAAGTTGAGAAAGTTGGATTTGGTGTGAGAGGCAAAGCGGATCCAGAACATTTCTAGAGAGGAAAGGAGCCGATGACAATATTGTTGAGGGAAGATTATCTAATATGCAGAACAGGTATCAGCTGTGGAATCTGCCTCAGGCTTTTCAGTTCTTCAGATCTACGCCTGATGGACCTCTGATTCCAGAAGGGGCCATGGGCTTGGAAAGGAAGAGCCCACAAGACCATGCTGAGGCATTGTCACCAAGCTTTGTGGTCCATTCGATTTACAGGACAAGAGAGAGAAGAGAGTGGGAAAGACCTTTGTTCATGTGGTTGCAAATAAATGTGGCCTCCTCAGAGGGAAGATTCGGACAGTGGCTATCTGCCCAAATGCTGTTCAGGCAGTCTATGAGACCAAGGCAAAGAGAAAACCCTATCCTCATGTAAATGAATAAAGTAATTCATTCAAACATCATACACCTCAGATATGCATACACACTGCTGAACTCGTACTTGCTTAAAAATAAATAGAAGCTATTTATCAACCACTATAAAATTAAATACTATGTGTACATATGCTAGCTGAACAACAGTTGTGTTTTGCTGCTTCAGACTAGAACACAGCAGGCATTTTTCTGCATTATTTCAGTTCTAATGGGGAAAAAAAAACACAGAGAAGGAAAAATAGACAATAAACCACAAATTAGCAGCATTTACTTTGAAAAAGCCTAATTTTTAAATAACTAGCGAAATTAAGGTGGAGGTGTGACTATATCTTCCCACACTGGTTGCCCCATGATTATCTGCAAGGCTTAGAAATAAAGGTGTCCAAGACTATATTCCAAAAACTTTCCCTAACATTTTGTTATGCTTTCAAAGTGGGCCAGTCTGTATTTTTAAATATAATTTTGTAAAAAAGCATTGCCTTTAGAGTCAGTGAAACCACATTGAATTCTAAGCCAGGTGACCACAGGTAAATTGTTTGAAGCCTTAGTTTCTTGATTGTATAGTGTATTATCTACCTTGCAGGTATTGCAGGCACCTAATGGGCTCTTACTTTAACATACCAAATCATTTAACAGTTATTAAAACTCCAGAGGGACAAGATGGTTTACTTTTGAAACATGAGGAATATAGGCATGTAGGTGCCACGTGAGACTATAGATCCCTGGACCCGTGCAAGGGTCAGTGCCTCCCCCAGGATGGATGCTCAGTAAATGCCTAAGTGAAGTGCCTTGGTTAAAAGAAAAATGAAATTATTTGTGCAGTTATTTGTATCAGCAATTGATGAGCTCCATTCTTCTGTTACATTCCAGTGATCCAAATCTTGAGAATGGACCATTAAGTATATCTTTTTTTGAGAAATAGGAATTAATATCAATGCTAAAAATACACCCCAAGCACCTGCATAAATGTTTTCCTCATGCTAAATTATGTTGTGATTGGCAGTAGGGCAATAATACATAAATATTGAAAAATCCATTTTCTTTCAAATAGAAGATTGATGGTTTCATGCTTTCCTCCAACAGAAATATCCTCTTCTCTTGTTTATGTTCCAATGTCACAAGCAAAATATGCAATTATGAGCCACCAGCTCTAGCAAAGTCAGGCTGCCATGGCTATTTTGCAGAGGGGTGGATGACTTTCTCAGGAATCTTTGTTCCAACAAAACAATAAAGGCAACAGGTTGTGAATATTATGTGTGGCAGGCAAAATGACTCCCCAAAGAGATGCCCATGCCTTAATCTCTGGAACCGTGAATGTTACATTTCATGGAAGGACGATATTGACAGATTTAAAACTGTTACAGATCTTAGGATGGGCAGATGTCCCTGGCTTGTTGGGATGGGCCCAATCTAATGATGTACATCCTTAAAAGCTGAAAATTTCTCAACAGAAGAGATAAGGCAGAAGGAGAAATGAGAGAGATTGCAAACATGAGAAAGGCTCCATTTGCTGCTGTTGGTTTGAAGATGGAGAGGCAACTAGGTAAGAAAAGCCTATAGGAGCTGAGAGCTGCTCCCAGCAGATAGCCTGCAAGGAGATGGGGGCCTCGCCTTTGCAGCCTGACTGAATTCTGCCAACAATCTGAATGAACCTGGGAGTGATTCTCTCTCACAGTCCCCAGACGAAAGCCCAGCCAGGGGACACCTTGAGTTCAGCCTTGTGAGGCATGAACAGAGAACCAGCCAACACTGTCTGGACTTCTGACCTACAGAACTGAAGGATAATATATTCATGTTGTTATAAGCCTCTAAGAATGTGCTAATTAGCCACAGCAACAATAGCAAAACAGCAAAAATACAATAATCCTAAAAACTTTGGCTTAGATGTTAAGTCCCCCTGAGCAATAGAAGTGGGCACCCTTACTGGGATGTAAATAACTCATGAGAAAGAAACCAGAGATACAAAAAGTGATCCAAAAGTTTTGGAAATATTTCTAGAAAATGTAAAGCTTCTTGTTGTTGGTGGTGGTTTTGTGTGTGTGTGTGTATGTGTGTGTGTGTGTGTGTGTGTGTAGGAAAGCCTTCAAAACTGAGAATAAAAAGTAGGATATTTGAAATAAGCATTTCTTATTTTGAGTACCTTTGATAAATGTTAAGTCACGCTGTCTTTGTAAGTTTTTGTAATAGACATGTATTTGAATGTGCAATTTAGGTAAACTCTAATTACGCACTTACAAGTTGAATTCATTTTACAAATGGTTTAATTTTTGCAACAATTGAAGTGATGATGTTCTGAACTTTAATCAACATTTCAAAAGTTAGCAAACATTTCTTGAATATATATGTATATTTATTTATGTGTGAGTGTGTGGAACAGGAGTATGTCTAAATGGTGTGAGGGAATACAGCAAAGCTGCTTAAAGCAGCCAAAGAAATAATGACAAAATAGGCCAGGCGTGGTGGCTCATGCCTGTAATCCTAGCAATCTGGAAGGCTGAGACGGGTGGATCATTTGAGCTCAGAAGTTCGAGACCAGCCTGAGCAAGAGCGAGACCCTGTCTCTACTAAAAAAAAAAATGGAAAGAAATTAGCTGGACAACTAAAAATATATAGAAAAAATTAACTGAGCCTGGTGGTGCATGCCTACAGTCCCAGCTACTTGGGAGGCTGAGGCAGAAGGATTGTTTGATCCCAGGAGTTTGAGGTTGCTGTGAGCTAGGCTAATGTCACGGCACTCTAGCCTGAGCAATAGAGTGAAACTCTGTCTCAAAAAAAAAAAAAGAAAGAAAGAAAGAATGACAAAATACTATTTAATCTGTGCTCTGAATGTGACTTAGTTTTAAAGGTAGAAAGTGGGGAGTATACTTTAGAAAGGATGGAACCACAGAATTCTAGGGAATAACATTGCAAAGTCACATGAGGATGGCCTGTTCAGGTATTCAGAAAACACTGTGAACTCTTATGAGATGCTAGTCTAAATTGCGTTTGTGGAAGGAGCATCAGTAACCTCGTAAGTGAGGGCTGTATTATGAAGGGCCTAACATACCTGTCAGAATTTTATTTTAGTTGCTAGCCAATAATGGGTACTCAAAAAAAGATTTTTTTAAAAAAATTATGGCCCAGCTTCTGTTTGTGTCTAGTAATTTTTGATATTATGCTGGACATAATGTTTGATATATTGTCAGAAGTCATGCTGTGTCTTCTTCCTTCAGAGATTGTGGCATTTTGCCCTGGCAGACAATTAACTTACTAGTGGCTCTTCTTGATCTTGTCAATTTTGATTTTAGGCTTTGTTAGCCTGGATCTAGAGTATTCTTTAATCTAGACTGTGGTCCTTATTTCTAAAGCGGGAATGTTCTGATGTTTTCTCTGAATGCCAAGAGTGTTAACAAGATCTCTCTCCCATGACTCGCCCAGAATTTCAATGTCCCTCAGATCCTTGCCATTCAGTAGCTTTTGTTCATTCTCAACCTTGTAGCAGCTGCTCTCTGCTGGTCCTGATGGAGTCTCAGCCTGAGCACTGCACCCCAGGCTTTGGTCACAGACCTGCAAGAAGTGCTCAGGCACACTTCTGGGCCCCCCCTCTAAGAAGCTAGCTGCCCCTCTCTGGTACCCTACCTAGTAATTTCATTCCAGCTAGTTCAGTAGCTTTAGACTCTGATCTCTAATTCCTAAACTCGTCAAGACCCCAATGTTCACTTGTTCTCTACCTCCCTGTGATACAATTAAGAAATTGTCCCTGAACATATTGCTGTGTGAAGCTGGGCCCACTTCGTGTATTTTTATTCCCTAAAGGATCATAGTCTTGCACTGCCTACTAACTAATGCCTGGAAACAGGCATTTCAAACTTGCTTTATATTTTTTATGGTGAGAAGGCTAGTTTGGTACCAATTAATCTGTTAAAATCACAAGCTGAAGTCAAACATTTTTGAGTAAGATGATGATATGATGAAATTTGTATTAAAAAAATAGTGATTATGCCAAAGAGAAACAGAGAGGAGAACACTTATCGGAATTATGTTTAGCAGACAGAATAATCTGACTGAAGCAATGGATGGAATTGGGAGTGAGGGAATGAGAGGATTCAGAATGGCAATAAGACTTTTAGCATGAAATTTTGTGTACAAATGGGGAAATTCAGAAATAAGACCAAGTTTTTTTGGTGGAGATGTCTATGAATTGAAGGAAATCTCAAAAATCAGTACAAATTGCCTTTCTACCACCTCTCCGATCTTGTCACTTTGACTCAGGGATCTCTATACTGTATGTTGTTTAGTGCCTAATACATTTCACAAACAAACATTTTGACTACAATTATCTGACATTGTAACAAAATCATTACATTTACATTTAGATGGCATATTCCAAAACAAAATTCATTAAGTCCTTTAAATTCTTAATCAGTGTTCTATACAGGTTGCTCAAGCTGTTTCCAATATTTTCCATTCTCATTTTCACTGGAATCCATTATTTTCCCTGTACAGTTTACAATAAGCTATCAATTTTATTTATTGATAGTTTTGCTTTCTAGATGATCTTATAAGTTACAACTTTTGCTATGTGCATTTTTATGTGGAGGGTATTATTTTTGTTAAGTTCAGCTCTTCTAGGTAACATTTTACAAGTCTAAGTTCTGTCCATATTTTATTCTTCTATCAGATTAAATGACTACTGAATTTTATCATTTAGAGTTCTTTCCCCTGTCATTTTTGCTTTGATTTATTTTTCCTGCTACTAATGTTATGTACTGGATAAAAGACTGATCATTTGTATTTATGTCACAGATAATCCATGAAAAAACAGGAAACAATTCCAGGATTGATATATTGTGAAAACTCTTTGCCTACATCAAAATTATGTTTTCAACTTTTAGGCATTTTATTTATCCTGGCCTTGCTTCCCCTTAAGTGGTGCTGCACATAATCTTATCCCAGAGTGGTCTGTGGATCTCACCAATTGCTTTCAGATTGCAGGATACCTGCTTTGGATTCTACTTGCATGGATAATGTACAACTTTGACAATTGTTTTATTCAGTTATTAGTTTTGGTTCTGATCTTTCATATACTGACTAAACCTGTGGAGGAAAACAAGCAAATTGCTGAGTTCCAAGATTCCATGGAAGTCATAAATGAGTATATTTAGAATCATGTAAGATTAGCCAAAGCCATCTGGCATATTGACTGTTGATTCTTGAAAGTGCAACAGGTCAAAATGAACTCATGTTTGAAATTGGCAGGGTCAAAACATCCTGCTTCACTCAGAAACTATTGCTAGATTCTAAGAAGCAGTTAAGAAAGAAAGTAAAAATAAATTTTCACCTCTAGAGTTGTAAAGATGAGTAGATAGTGTTCTAGAATGGGCATCCTGCAAAAGCAAATTTTATGGCCACAAATGCATTTTTCCCCTAAAAATTAGTCATGTAAAAAAAAAACATGTAAATAGCAGCCAAACTCTTGAACACAGCTTTACAGCTTTTCCCACCATCAACTTTGTTAAATGTGTCACATTTTCCGAGAATTTACTTTCAACAATTGCTGATGCATCATTGTAAGTCTCAGTCTTCTGAAAACAAAGATTTGCCTAAAATGGGGTTTTTCGATGGTATAGTTTATTTCTTGATATGGTATGTTTCCAAAGCAGGCCAACTACTTCTGTGTGATATAGAAATCACAGAAGAAAGAGGGAAACAGTGTCTGAAGGAAGTCGTGGTGGCTGGGTGATCCGGAGCTTTGCCACTGTTGGTGCAAAGAGTTGGTGCAGTGGGGACCAGGTGGGTCCATGACAGAAACCCTGGCTGCATTTCCAAAAAGCACTTTATGCTATTCCATATTTCCAACGCTAAATATAAGTGTGCTGCTAGCTGTGCAGGTCCAAGAAATGCTATTAGGTTTCTGTCGTTTAGTCTTTTAACCAGACTTGTAACAGAAAAATTAAGAACATACAGTGCTACTACTCTGTATATATATTAGTACATAGAGAACCTTATAGTTTAAGTTTCACTGTCCGGGTCATCAATCGCTTCATTTGACCCTTACTGCAGAAGCTGTTTGTTAGCTATTAGGATTCCGTTTAACTGATGAAGAATTGGTTAAGTGACTGCAAGTCACCAAGTTGCATAACCAGGACCATTTTTTTTCTCAACAATTCTTTTCACAACTATACTGCTCCATCTGACTAGCAATCTCTATCTCTTAATCTAAAGTCATTATAATTTCCAATCTTTTTTTCACACCAATTTTTATTGCTTCTGTTAAACAATGAATGCTGTAGACTGAATGCTTGTGATCCACCCACCCCCCTCATATGTTACATCCTAGTCCACACCTTGATGGTGTTAGGAGGTGGGGATTGGGGGAGGGGATTAGGTCATGGAGGGGAAGCCCACAGGAGTAGGACTCACGCCCTTATAAAAGAGGCCTGAGAAAGCTTTTTTGCCCCTTCTGTCCTGTGAGGTTATAATAAGAAGACAGCCGTCCATGAACCAGAAAGGGACTGAATCTGCCGGCACTTTGATCTGGGACTTGCCGACCTCTAGAACGGTGAGAAATAACTTTCTGCTGTTTATAAGCCACGGTTGTGATTTTCATAGTCATGTTTTCTTTCTAATTTGGTCTTGAGGTCTCTCTTGAGTGGCTATAAGCCAAGGTGGCCACTTTGTAGGAGAGCCCTGACCAGGAGAAGTTAGATTTAGGTATGTGAGTCAGGTAAGACACAATGAGGAGGTGAAATCAAAGTGCATGAGGACAGCGATTGCTTACAGGTCCCCCCAGGTTAGGATGCTAGTGGGAGTGGATGGGAAGTCTGCAGGTGGTGGGGCAGGGAGCTCAACCAATGGGTGGGGGAGGAAGAAAGTGGGAGGAGGGGGAGAGAGAGAGAGAGAGAGAGAGAGAGAGAGAGGAGGAGGAGGAGCAACCTGTGGCATCATGCCTTTATTCTGCATTAAGGCCCATGGGCATTATTCCTTAGGCTTTCTCTTGAGGGTTGTGCATTCAGTAGTTTAAAGAAAACGTGCACAATAGAGGGAGCTTATTTCCTTGACTCTGGCATTGACCCTTAGGTTTCATCATGGTCAGCAGCTATGGGAGGTTTGGGACTTGGGTCAGCGAGATGAGGAATAAATGGGCTGTATCACAAACAACAGTATGGGACAGAGAAGCTTTAACTACGCCAAAGTGTGGTGGATTCAACTGGGCTTCAAACAACTCACGTGAGGCCTAAAAATGTGTGCCGAGGCAACAACTATAAAACAAATTTACGAGAGCTACCCAGTCTATCTAGTTTGTTATAGCAGCCCAAATGGACTAAGACAATGAATAATTATAAATCCCTGATTCTGTGATGTGGAAAGAGTAGAAACATCAGCAGTAACGCAAACCTTGGCGTTTCCCCATCACACCTTAGGAGGGAGCACGTTGTAATCTCTCAGCAGCTCCCTGTGCCAGCTCCCCATCCAGCTCTGACTCTGCAGGCCACACTCCAAGCAACCTGCACCCTGAAGTTTGTCCTGCCCTCGCTTCCCACTGTGGTTTATTCACCGATGCATTTATCTATGGCCAGTATTCAGCTGTTAAGCATTGGTATGTCTGTTGTAAAATATTAAAATACTTCCTGACCACTGGGCAAAGAGTCACATCCCAAGCCCCTGTGGGCCTACCTGCCCTGGCCGTTCAGACCTATTTCCTGGGATCTTCTGAACCTTCCCGTGATCCAGAAAATAAAGGGTTTCTGCCTGGAACATCAAAGCACCTCCAGGAACCTTCTCTAGCATTATGGCCACCATGTATTCTGTTGGACCAGTGCCTGCATAGTCCCATTTATTAAATGTTTTGAGGATGCCTTTCAGAGTATTCTCAAATAATATATTGTTCAGGTTTTTATGGCATTTAAAATTGTTTGTTTCTAAATAGCTATAGTTAATTCTCATGGTGTGTATTATTCCGTTGTATAATTATATCAAAATTTACTTATGCCAGTCAACATTTGGGTTGTTTCCAGTTATTTGATAATATGGAAACTGCTATGAATATTTTTATGTTTCCTGGTGCACGTGTGTAAGAGTTTCTTAGGCAAATGGGTCTGGGAGATTGATAGGCTAGCGGGTTTGTGTGTCTTCAGTTTGGCTTAAAAATGTCATTATTTTTCAAAATGGTTGTAACAATTTACACTGTGCTAAATGAGAATAAGTAGCACAAAATAGTTCTTATTACTTACATCACTGCCAACACTTGATATTGCCAGGCTTTTAAATTTTTGCCAAATTGGTCAGTGGAAAAATGGTATCTCATTGGGTTTTAAGCATCTCCCTCATTATGAGATTGAATATTTTTATATGCTTATTCTTCATCCACACATTCTCTTCTTTCAAGTTATTATTAAAATATTTTGTTCAGTTTACTAGAGTATTTTTGTCCTTTTTCTTATCAATTTCAGAATTTATTGATGTATTCTTGATACTAATTTTTTTCAGTTATGTGTTGCATTTATTATTGCACAGTTTTCAGCTTGTCATTTCACTTTCTTTATGGTATCCTTTGCTGAATATAAGGTTTTTAATTTTTAATATATAATAAAATTTATCGCTTTTTCTTTTTAAAAATTGTGTATATGAAATTCTTTTCTAACTTTAAAGCATATTTTTTGTGTTACTTCTAAGAGTTTTCTATTTTTACTTTTCATGTTTAAGTCTTTAATTGACCTATATATTTTTAATACGCTGTAAAGTAAAAAAGCAATGTGAATAAGCAATTGTTCCAATACTATTCATTTTTACATCTTTTCCTCACTGATTTTAATTGCCAGATCTGTCGCAACTGAAATTTCAGTATACGTGTAAGTGTGTTTCTAGGTTCTTTTTCTCTGTTCCATTGGCCTATATACTTTGATGTCTTAATTACTATACTTTTATGATAATTATCAGCACCTAGATTGACAGGTATCAGAGTATTATCTTTTCATCTTTACAGAATGTTTAAAAAAATCAACTTTATTGAAGTATAATTTGCACATAGTAAAATACACTCATTTAAAGTATATGGTTCAATAACTTTTGCCTCTACATACACCTAACAACCATTATAACATTTTTAAAACAGTTGTTCTTAGACTTGGACAACAGGCAGCCCAGGACTGTGATCCCAAGAGAAGGGATCACAGGAGAGGAGCCCTGTGATCGCTCTGGTTTTCTGCCGGGAGGCACTTTCAGAAACACAGGAACATCGTGTAGACATGGGGGCCTCAAGCAGATCACAGCCATCTTGCTGAATTGAGGAGACAGCCTGGGATTCAAGAATGCGGAAGCAGCTGTAGTTTTTAGGACAGAGTATTAGATAGAGGAAGGGGAGCTACAAAGAGAAAGAGCTTCAGAAATCTGTGTAAGTCTCTTCATGAGTTTGTTTCTCAAAATTAAGCCATTCATGTAAGCGGAACAATTCCCAGAGCCCCACAGAGCTAAGAGTCAGAGTTCCGACCAGAGTAGAAAGATATCACCGAACACCTGGGGCATTCAGTACAGATTCCAGAAGGACCATGCCTTAGGGGCAGTGCTAAACCAGTCCCAGAGTAGAGTACTGCAGATTTTCCAACAAAGCTTAACAAGGAGCCTTGACAGTATCAAGATGAACTGCAAGTAACTTAGCTGCTTGTCAAAACTGTGACTAAAACTATTTACAACAAGGCAACAAAATTTAGCTCTCAATAATGTAACATTTACAATGACCAGGATGCAATAAATTATTAGTGAATATACAAGGAGGGAAAAACGGTAACACACAATCAGGAGAAAGTTTTCACTATAGAAACAACCCAGGAATAACGGAGATGATGAAATTAACACAGACTTTAAAACAGTTGTTTTAAATATGTTCAAGAATTTAGTGAAAAGCACGAACATCACAAAGAGGAAAATGGAAGATAGGAAATAAGGAACTTCTAAAAATGAAAAGTGCGATATCTAAAGTGAAAAAAATACTGAAGCGATTAGCAGCAGGTAAGACAATTTTGAAGGAAACATGTTGTGTGTTTATAGATTCTCAGAATTTTTCTTTGCCCTACACCAATATTAGGATAGGAAAGTTTCCTTACTTTCCTCTTCTGTGAGGTATGTATTCTTGATTCATCCTAAGAGAGAGCATAGTTTTCTGGTATTCCATGTGTACATTGAGATATCCTGTTTGTCTCTGTGCCTTGCGAGAGTTTTAAGCTTTATCTCCTGTCCTTGGCACTTTCTGCCTGAAAACAAAGGCTGAAATCACCATGGTTTGGCATCTATGCTTTCATGCAAAAGCAAATTTTAGTGCTTGCTTACTTCCCAAGACTTCTTTTTTCACACTATTTTTAGCATCTGTAGATTCTTTACTTTCCTGCCAGCTTCGTGATTCCTTTGAAAACTTTGTCTTAAACATTGTTTTCATCAGTTTGAGTTGTTTTTGCATGAGGAACAGTCATGGTGTCTAATTCATCATATTGCCAGAAATATAAGCAATGCAATAGGTTTTTGAAGAACATCTAATATATTGAGTCATGGCATCATATGAAAAATTTAATCTTGAAATAGCGTTATATTATTATCCTTTGTCTAATGTGAGCTGTGGCTACAGCACTGCTCTGGGTCCTTGGAATGTCCAGGGAACAAGGACATATTCAACTGCAAAATGGGGCAGCTGCTTTGAAGCACGTGAACACAACATAGAATTATCCCGGGATAAGATGATGGTTTTACCAGGTGACATGACATTAAGAGACGACTGACATTCCGAGCTGATACGCAGGGCAGAGGCTCATGGAGAGGTAGCCTATTTATGGGCAGAGGACTGTCACAGGCCTCCAGAGTCAGAAAACTAGGTTTATACTCAGCCACCTCCTGCGTATGACATTTTGCCCAAGATGACTAACACTCCTGAGACCCAGGTGCTCATTAACAAAGAAGATAAGGGTCATACACAAGAAAGCCCATTGATATAATGGCTTCTAATTCATGTTATACCAGTTACTTCTGCATACCAGGTATGACCAACTTCACTCACGTGGGGTTTAAATAAGATCTTTTTAATTTTTTTTGAGTTAAAACCCATTCATGGTCTCATATACCAAATTACTAGAGAGTCAAACACTTATCTCTTGGGAATTCTTTCTTCCCTAAATTTTCCAAGAAACTTATGGACCTCGTCCAAAGGTGTAACTCTTGCCTCTAATGGCTACACAGCAAGCAAGAAAACTGATGAAATAGACCACGTCCCTATTTTTTGGCAGCCATGGCTTCTGTTGTGGCTCAAGTGTCACTGTATAAAACTGTTTCTGCATTGTCCGATGCATCTTTGCCTGATATTACGATGTCCAGACCCACCCCCCCTGTAGCTACTGCCTGTCTTTGAGGGAGAAGAAAAACCACTTCTTCAGTGTCGCTCAGAGCCAAAGGCACTGTATGCTTGATGTCCAATATTACTAGCTTCTGTGAACAACCTCAGCCACATGTTGCCTACAAAGTCCTGTCAGCTGCAGCAGTGGCAGCAATATACCCTGTCATGACCAATTGTCACATCCTTCTTGCCTTCTTTTACCTGATTTTTAAGAATCATGAAAAAAAGAAATTGTTTTCCAAGGTGAAAGTTTATGTCTTTCCAGGAAAACAACTGGCAACTTCCAAATCACATACTTTTCACCAGTGTGTTACCTGCTCAGGAGTTCACCTGCACCTTACGATTCTGGACGTATCAGTGGTAGAATGAGGAAAAAGAGAGAGGCAGCTACTGTGGTCTTCTAATAACTTGAACAATTTCTCTAGTTTCCTACAGAGCACTTGCACTGAGCTTCCATGGGACATTCGGGCTGATCATATCTGAGAATCCCTTGGGCCTGAGACCCACGACACCATCGTGTAATACTCTTTTCTTCTTACAAGAAGAATAGAGGATAATGGACCATGACAATGTTCTCAATAAAAGAAGCTCAAAGTCTGTATATACTGTATACAATTGAGAGGTGGCACTTTGAGAAAGGTTGGTGAACATATAATATTGTTGCAAGTCACTGCTTAATGCCATCCAACTTAGAAATAATACTATCTTGATTTTAATATTCTTATAAAATTAGAAAAAAGTTTTTCCTTGTTTCAAAAAAATTTTTAAAAATGTGTGTAGATGCATTCCAAGGAAGACTGCCAAAAAAGGAATGTGTTTGTTGTGGATCCACAATTTCTACCCAGAATGAATTAATAAAGGGGCAAGAACATTTCCATCCCCTTGCCCATTTCCTGCAATTTGGTCCTAGAAACTGTGGGGGAAAACACCCTCTATCCTCTGTCCATATTCCTAAATGAGCCACGTCAACTCTGCATAGTAGAAGAATCCTATTCTCAGTGGACGGGAAGCAGCGATTCTCATCACATTTGTCACAGTA
>CAUYSK010092992.1:0-15874 GCA_963575035.1 Avahi laniger | reverse complement strand
AATAGAAAGAAATTAGCCAAACAACTAAAAATAAAAAAAATTAGCCAGGCATGGTGGTGTGTGCCTGTAGTCCCAGCTAACCGGGACGCTGAGGCAGAAGGATCTCTTGAGCCCAGGAGTTTGAGGTTGCTGTGAGCTAGGCTGACACCATAGCATTCTAGCCCGGGCAACAGAGTGAGACTGTCTCAAAAAAAAAAAAAAAACTTAATGCAGAAAAGAGAAATTGTTTGGTAAATGGTATGGAGAAAATTGTCTTACCATATGGACAGGATAAAAAATTAAATCTCTGCGTCTCACAACACAGAAAGTGAAAGACCTGCAGTTGTCTATGTTTCTGGTGGGAACTGATCTTGGGCTTCCAATCCAGAGGCAGAAAGCAGGGGAAAGACAAACCGTTTCAAGCAGGTTGACTTCCCACATCAGCACATGGGATCCACTGCTTACCTCCTTCAGTTACTTTCTCTTGGCCTTGTCATTCTTGGAAATTCCTCTGTGGTTCTCACAACAGGCCAGTTCTTGTATATGGTCCTGGTAGACGGTATTGAGAGTTTCAAGTTTTTTTTTTTTTCCTTTGGTCTTTGTATGTTTTTTGTTGTTGTTGTTTTATTTTACTTGTCACTGACTTGAAGCTCAAGTTTTCGTATGTTATCACAAAGTTGGAAAAAGCCACATTAGGAGCTGCTAACCACATGCAAGTTCAGCTATACTTAAGGTTTTGATTATTGAATCCAACATATTAGCAGTTTTCCCCAAGTTTGTGTTGCTCACAAACTTGATTTTCATATCTTTGCTTTCATTCAAGTTCATAATGAAAACACTTGACTAGGTCAGGGTCATGGACAAAGCTGTCAGACAAATAATTAAGAAATTTTCCACAAAGCTGATTAATCAGCAATGTCTGGGGAAGGCATTCCCTGATTCTTTCGCTTTGTACCGCTCCTCTCTGTAGCTGAGGCCACTTGACTTTTATCTATGGTGTGGTCTCCCCATATGTCTAGGAGTAATGTTAGGAATTTGAAGGTCTCCAGATCAAAACTCTAGAACTCAATATTGAGTTGTATTTCTTCTTAATATAGTACTTGCCCTTGTCTAAGCACTAACAACTGAGCTTCTGCCCTGTGGCCTTTTCTTTAATTACTGTCTCAATGAGCTGCTTTTTATCCCAATTATCCTATAACTGGAACACCTTCTATTTTTTAAAAAATGTTTAAACGTGGGGTCTTTTCATCTACTTCCCAAATATCCCCATAGAAGCATCCTCCACCCCCTACAAGCCAATATAAAACTTAGAAGTCTATAGCCTGTCAATTTCTCTGTGGTGCCAATTCTTGCCTGCCTGGGTCTCTGAGTGTCATTTGCACCCAATTTCCAGCATACTGTCCATTCTTTAGTGTGCCCCACCATTTGTATTAGATACTTGCCAGCCTCCTCCATCCTCTTTGGTTGCCTGTACTATCATCTATTTGTTACCTATCATAGTACCTTTATTTTTTCTTTATTTTTATTGTTAATATAAATTGACAAATTATCATTATCTATGTTTACGGGGTTAATGGGGTTCAGAAAATGATACCCCTAAGTGAAGAACTCAGAAGCAGCCATTTCTCTCTGACCTTCCCCTGCCCTCCTGTCTCTGGTCCTTCATTCTCTCCTGATGGGCTAGCCATAAAAACTAGCATTCCTCTTTCCCCAGGTGGGTCCTAGAAACCAGAATTCTTCTCTCCTGAAGCCAGCCATAAAAGCTAACAATATTCCTCTAACTTTCCCCTCACCTTTCTGTGTAAGAGCTAGCCATAAAAAAAATTCTCAGATTTCCATTGTTTGATCGCAGGTCATAAGACCCTCATTCCCAGAAAGGGTCCTGCTCTACACCTGGAAAGAAAGATGGCTGCACAGAGAGGCCAAAAACAACCTGAACAGACAGGACTTGCTGGGCTTTCCTGCTCAGCCTATTCCCGTTAGGTCAGACATTTTCTCTCCAATCACAGGTCTACACGCTGTTCATTCTTCAACAAACCTAAGCGTAAAAGTGGATAGTTTTCCTTGTATCTTTGGGTCTCCATTCTGAAGGCTCCTGTGTCATGTAAAACTATGACTAAATAAGTGTGTTATGCTTTTCTCTTGTTAACCTGTCCTGTGTTAGAGGAGGGTCAGCCATAAGCCTTAGGATGGGGAGAAAAGGGATCACTCCCTTTCCACCCCTACAGGGCACAAAATGACGTCATGATTTACGTAGACAATGTGTAACCATTCATTCAAGCTCATTCACGTGGCCATCACCTCAAATACTTACCATTTTTTGTGGTGAGGACATTTGAAATATACTCTCAGCAGTTTTGAAATGTACTACACACTATTATTAACTATATCCACTGCACTATGCAACAGATCTCAAACAAAACAAAACCTTATAGCTCCTGTCTAACTGAGCCTTTGTACCCTTGGATCATTATCTCCTCATTTCCCCCACCAGCCCTCCCAGCCTCTGCTAACCGCCATTACACTCTCTGTTTCTATGAGTTTGATTGTTTTAGATTCCACATATAAGTGAGAATATGTGGTATTTGTCCTTCTGTGCCTGGCTTATTTTATATAGGATAATGTTCTCCAATTCCACTGATGCTGTCAAAAATGACAGAATTTCTTTCTTTTTTAAGGCTGTCATAGTACCTTTAAAATGCCATGTCCTGCTGACTAGTCTTGTTTTCCTCTGGCATCTTGTTTTTCTTCAAAACTACATCTTCTCCTGGATATTGTCCCACCTTGTTGACAAAAACATTATAGACAATTTTATCAGAGCTTTGCTAAAATCCAATATTGGATGTCTGTGATTTTCCTTGATATGCAATCTACTAATCCTATCAAAAAAGAAATGTTTAGCTTGGCACGCTTGGTCTTCATGAATCCAAAGTAGATCCTACTCTTTACCATTCCTTTCTCTAAATGCTTGCATATCAAATGTGGTTTCATTCTCTGGGATGACTTTTACTGGGATACAGAGATTTGAATGCCATTCTGCAGCAAAATTCTAGACCAAAAAAAGCCACTAGTTTATAGCCACCAATCTATAAACAATAAGGAAATTTTACTATCTCACCTAACAAGAAATCCCAGGGAAGAGTGGCTTCAGATTGCTTGATTCAGGAGGCTCAATACTATTATCAAAGACCCAGATTCTTTCCCTCCCTCTGCTCTGCCATCCATCATCACTATGATGGCCTTGTCCTTGGCTGTTTTCTTTCGTGGACACAAGAGAGCTGCCACAGCTCCAAGTATCATGCACAGCTGAAAATAAGGACTGTTTTTCCTATAAGTCTTCTTTTAGGAGCAAGGAAACCTTTCCCAGAAGCTCCCTCTACCTGAACACATTTTACTGCTCAGAACGGGGTCACTTGCCCCCTCCAAACCAATCACTGGCAAGCTGTGACAGTTTGGAGTTTAATCCTGAGACACATGGAAAAGGAATAGGCAACCCCTCCAAATTGGCTCTTTACCAGGTAGGAGAAAATGGGCAAAGGCTTTGGCATAGGCAACCTTAACTGGCTGCTCCAGACAGAAGGAATTACTCCCTAATTTGGAGAGGGTAATATTGGAAGCCAGTTACTGATGAAGACCCATTAAACTAGCATGGATTTTTATCTATTCAAAAGAGTTTAAAGCAGGATTGTGTCCAAAACAAAGGGGTAGATTAAGTTATCTCTAAAATTCCCTGCCAACTGTTTAATGCTGTGATTCTGTTCTCATTGTTTTCACTGGGGAAACTGCTTGCAGTTTGGAATTGTGCACATCAGCAATGTTTGTGCTGCCAGCAAAAGTGCACAGTTGCTGTTCTGTTGAGCATTTCCCCGAATAGCACATTTGTGGAAAACTGAGTCACAGGGCTTCTAGGTACTGTGAATCTGTAATCTGAACAATTTTCTGAATGCCTTACATCTTAGACACTGGCTGCTTCTCTGTAAATAAACAAACTATAATGAAACAACATATGATGTGGGGTTGGGCAAAGCAAGGTTTTTCATTGGCAATGTTCCTTTTTATTTATTTTGGGCTGAGAGCAGATGATTTTGCGAAACGAGGCAACCAATTAAATGTGGATGTTAGTGCTGCCATGGAGAAAAACTTGCAGAAAAGTTGACCTGACTTATTTAATCACGTGTGGAGATATAACAACACTACCTCAGGAGCTTTTCAAATAAAACACAATCTATATCACTTCCATCTGTGCAACCCAAGTTCTTTCAGTACTAACTAGAGGAGGGGAGGGGAGGGGAAAACTGGGTGGAGAAGCAGGCTATTTTTGTGGCAATTAAGGTATGATTACTTGTAGATCCATAAACTGTCAGCCAAGGTTCTCTCTTCTCTGGCAGTAAGCACAGGGAGAAGGAGGTTGGCACAAGTGATACTTCAGGGGTAGAATCATAACTGTAGGGACTCGGCAGCTGATTGGGTTTGGGGAGCAAGAAAGAAGTGTTGAAGATAATGTTGAACTTTCTCACTGGGAGATTTTACTAATATTATTGAGCAATTACTGCATAATGGATACTATGCTAAGTGCATATTATAATTTCTGTATCTCTTACTTCTCCCAGTAGTTCTCTTCAGTACTATTGTTATTTCCGTTTTACAACTAAGGAAATTGAAGTTTCATGGGGTTAATTTAGTAAAGGACAGAGATGAGAAAATGAGGAGTTTCCATTCAGACATATTAAGTGTTGGCAGGACATTGAATTGAAGATGTTCAGCAAGCTGTAGGAAATGTGAAGCTAAGTTTAGGAAACACTTCAGGATGGAGGGTAGATCTGGTAGTCATTTGTTGAGAAGTACAAGTTAAAGTCATGAGCTTGCCTTCGGAGAATCTGAGTTCTACTCCTTCCGTTTTGTTGTGTGGATACCTGTATGCACCTGAAGCATCGGGAATTAAAAGAAAAATGGATCGATCTATAGGCTGGGCTTATTGGTCTTACTGGCCCGCTAATTACCGGTGTGACTTTGGCAAGTCACTTAAGCACTCTGGGCCTCTGTAAAGTGAAGTGTCTTCCAACTCTGAAATTGTAGACGAGTGTAAGCCTGGACTGAGGCAGTTGCAGTGAGACAGACAAAGATGAATGCAAGAGTTACCGCAGAGACAATTCACTGGATGCCGAAACGTCAGAGAGGAGGAATAGAAGACCAAGATAACTCTTCCAGCCTGAGAGTTTAGGGGAATCATAGCACCATTCACCAAGACAGGGAAGGGGGTGGTGCCACAGGTTTTTGGAGAGATGATAATGAGCTTTGTTTTGGATATATAGTGTTCGAAGTACTGTTCACAAGGTATTTCTTTGGAGATTGGTAACTAAATTGTTGGGATAGAAACATTTATGTATATATACACTGAACATAGATTTGAAGGTAAGAGGGTGGAGCCAGATTATAAAAATAACCTTTGAGATCTCTATGCCTCTCTAACAATAGTCTCCATAGCAATGTGGCTCACTTACCGTGTTGGGTTGCCTCGCAGTGGACGAGCTGGTCTTCCAGCTACCTGACAAAGGACAAAGCACTCTTGATATTTTCTGAATGAGTGACAGTATGTTTCAGGGAATTTCAAGTATTTTCCCATACCCTGATTTATTGCTGATTCTTTCTGTTTATACTCCTTTCTAATAGGCCGTTCCTTGAATTTTTTCCTGTCTTGATCTTCCTTCCCTTAATCTTTCTCCTCCTAGGTATAGGTGCCTGCTTCTTCAGTGGGCAGCTCTTCACTATTTTCATTCATTTTCCACCCCCATTACCTCCACAGTTTCATTCATAGCCTTTCTTAGGCTCCATGAAAAGCCTCCTGCTTCCTTAATTCCTAATCAGTGATATTCCATGCTTCAATCTCATGCACCCTTATCCTTATCTTGTATCCTTATCATCATTAATGTAATAGCTAATTTGTCTCAGGCCTTGAATTAAGTGTTCTATGTATATTCACTCATTTAATTGTTACGATAATTCTATGTGGTAGGTACTCTCACTCCTGTTATACAAGGTGGGAGGGGGACGAATTGACATTTGAAACGAATATGTTGCTTGCCCGAGTCCCGCAGGGAATGGGAGAGCAAGGAATGGAACTCAGATAGTTTGACACCAAAGCTCTGACCACATGTCACTGCTTTGTCTAGCCAAGTGAATATTTTTGTCTTTCTTACCTGTGACCAGTTATATTCCACTTTTCTGAAGTATTTTCAACATTGTCATTAAGATAATGAATACAATTATTTAAGAAGCTAATCCTTAAATACAGTACTATAAAAAGGCTTTTCAGTTTCACTTTCTCCTAATCACTCTCCAAACCAGCCAGACCCACGTGTCATATTCTCCCACATATATGTATACACGAGATGTCCACCTGCTTTTACGTCATTTCCTTTCCTGTTCATCTCAACCTGATGAGGTTAACAAGGAAACAACTTTATGTATCAGAGGAAGGAAATATTATACAAGAATATCAGACAATTTTATAAATCAAAAATACTTGTATGAGATACATGATGTACACACATAGAGCGGTTAAATAAAAGTAAACTATAGTGAATGATTAAGTGTTCCAAAGAAAAGTAAAAGCAGCAAACACTGCAGGAATCCATGGAAGAGGTAGATTTTCAAGATGAGTGGGATTTGATGGGAACAGGGTGGAAAACTAGAGTGAAGATAGAAATCAGCATCTTCATCACTGACAACTATTTGTCAAGCACCTCTGTGTGTTGAACATTGAATTAAAGTTATTAGGATAAAGAGATTTATAAGCTATTGTCTTTCTCCCAAGTACTTTGTTTATGGGAAAGGCCTAAAGAGAGTGTGAAATACACAGCGCTAGGAAGAGGCGTATGATACATAGAGCAAGAGTCTCAGGCATTCTGGAAATGCAGGGAACTTACACCAATAAGAATAATAAGCCCCGGAACAGGGTGAGCACTTTATGTGGATCAAAGGGCTCAGTCATTATAATGATGGCCTTTTACAAGCCAGGCACTGAGTACAATGGATACAAAGAGCCTGGAGTCAACCAGAGGAACCAGGAACTCTCATGTGAGGTGTGGAGGCAGGCTAGGAAAGGAGGGGTACCTCTCCCAGCCAGAGTCATCAGAGAAGGCTTCCTGATGGAGGTGAGTAGGAGACTTCTGAGCAAAGGCGCAGGTTAGAAGATGCACTTGGTGTGTAGGGAGAAAGAACAGAGCCTCGAGGTCACCCAGGGTTGTTGTGCGAGTGTAAAGTGTAAAGACAGGAGCAGTGAGATGACATGGGAGAGACAGGTGGAGACTGGATCAGAAGGGTCCCCGCAACCTCCCCCAGGGAGCCTGGGCTTAATGGTGAGCCAGGGAAATGTTTTAAGCATCCTTCAGGTTGGAGAGCTGTAAGAATTAGATTCAGGTTTGGCCCAGATTTCAGCGAGCTTCAGATGCTGAACTGAGAAATTCTTTCCTCAGTGTGAGTTTGCTGTGATCACGGTTCTTGTAGTTCAGAGGATAACTGTGCTCTAGATATTCAGCCCAATTCAAAGTGAAGCTGCTGAAAAATTTATTAGTGCAGAAGAGCACAGGATGATTCATGGAAGACTAGCATTTCAAAGGGCTGTAGATAGAAGGTGAGAGGCCTCTGAAGTCTAATTTCAAAACCCAGAGGCTCTCCCGCCTCTATCTCCTACTCACCACTAACCCTGAATGGGTTTTAAGAACACTGTACCTTCACCTCTTCTCTTCACCTTTTCTTCTCTTTCTATCATCAACCTTTATGTTCCCCTTGAGTTTTCTTTTTCTTTTCCTGTAGAGCTGAATGGCATTACCATCTGCTGAGAGCCTGCTGGGTCCCAAGCATCATTTGGGCATTTGAAAGCATTATCTCATTTAATCCTCATAGCAACAGTAAAAGGTATCATTTTACAGAAGAAGTAACCAAGGCACAGACAGGGTAAATTATTTGCCCCAAATCACACACAACTAGTAATGGACAAGGGTAGGAGTCACATAAGCTTTTTGAATATGAATTTGAACACACTCTTATCTGTTTCAAACACCTGCTTGGAAATGGTTTCCCAATGCTCTTGGGATAAAAAACATCTTTCCTGACATGACCTACAAGGACTTGCATGGTGACTCCTCTCCACCACTCACCCTACAACCAAACCCAGACAGTTAATGTGTAGGGCCCAAGTCCTGGCCACTCTGGTATACTGTCTCCAGGCTTTGAAACAATTCATTTAGGATCCTTTATATACAACGAGTTACAAATCATGCTCTATGAGTTTCTAATCTAGGTTAACCATTCTTTCTCACCAAGGAGATAATCAACAAACGCATAGACAAAGAGCTGTAGAGGGAATAATAATGATAAGCCCCAGTGGGTTCTTAGTTGGAATGAACCACTCTTACAAGAGACAGATTAACAAGAGAAAAACAGAAGTTTATTAACAGGTGTAGTCCAGATATTCATGGGAGACACTCAGAGAATGAGTAGGTTTCAAAGAGGTGGCTTTGAATTTCAGCTTATGTAGCATTTTCAACAAAGAGCAGTAAAACTTTAGAGAAGTGACAAAACCAAAAAAAAAAAAAAAAAAATAAGAAGGACTTTGAGTCTCTATAGGTGGGCTGGCAATTTGGGGAAAGGCAAACAAATGGCGGATAAAGGCTAGTTAGCAAAGCCTGCCAATGTAAATTCCTCTGGTGCCATGTCCAGGCTGATGAGGGTTCAAAGCTGTCTTTGTGAAGTGGTTAACCTTTGTTCTGGGGGATGGAGGGGTGGGGATTGGTGGCTAGGATATGTTTTGCCTTTGTAAATCTCCAGTATCCACTTCTTCTTAATTGTCATCAGCTCTATAATCCTTCACACTGGGGGGAAGCATGCTCTGGTGTTCCACAGAGCCTTTCAAAGTAGATTCAGGTCTGCTCTGGGTTCCTCAGCTCTAAGTATTATCCAAGTTCTTCAGTGTGTCCCACCCTCCTCCAAGGCTATACTTGTTAGTTGAAGAAGACTCCTTCCCTGAATAGAGGCCCTGGTGTTCTATTTGCTCGAGGTTCACGATCTTTCCTTATTCTAAGCTTGGCTTTATTACTAAAGGGCTGTGAGATCTTTGTGTTGTCAACTACCCTACCTCAGTCTTGGTTTCATCATCTGTACAAAATCCTATAGTCAGACTATCATCTCCAAAGTGTTGACCAGTTCAGCAATTTTAGAATTCTATGAAGAGCTTTACCCAGTGGTAGAAAAGAGAATCAACAAGTTCATTAACTAGGACCCCATTTGCACTATTGTTCAGTATAATTATTTAATCATTCTATCTTTGTGACATTTATCATTACTTCTTATAAATGGTAACTGGTATGGAGGTCACAAGTTGTTTTTAATGCCTTTAAATCTCATCCAAAGGTACTTTCCAGCTGAAAAATTTCATGATTCTAAGTGTGTGTCAGTTTCATGTCAGGCAGGATCAGAGTCTAGGTCAATATTATTTTTTCCACAGTGAAATTGTGTAAGGCAGGAGATCTTACTTAGACTAAAAAATGTGTATCCTTCACAATGGAAGAATAAATAAAAGTATAATTTGTGAATTTGCTAATGGTTCCTTCCTGCTAAAAAATATTAACCTCCTCTATTCTTTAACAAGAACTTAATACATACACATAGTTTTAGGTTAAAATGTTTGGGAATTTTGGTCTCTTGAAGTGATGTTCCGCAAATTTATTTCTCATCTCCAAACTCCATTTCCCTCTTCTGACTATTCTTGATGCTACATTTTCATAGATTCATCAGCTTGAGATGTTTAGCTCCTTTTATACTGTTCTCTGACCTCACCAACATTTCCATATTTCCTAAATTGCTATTGTCTACCAAAAAAAAGAACCTCTATCAAATATCTCATTATATAAAAGAAGTGATATCAATAAAGAATTTACTCTCTGTTTACTCAAATATAAGGAGCTACCCAAAATTAAGGCTTTACATTTTTTTCATCTACTTATTTGTAGTAAAAATAAAATTGAAATTAAGTTGTTATAACCGTGACATATTATATCTAAGTAACTATTGTCAAATTGTTTCTAAATATCAGTAAAAACTCTAGACTGAGTACATTTTGGAATGCTCAAGTGATCCAAAGGGAAATGGATTTTCAAAACGATATAGGGCTCAACATTGGACATTTCAGTCTCCAGGCCAAGCAGGGAAACACTAACAGGCTACTTCTTCCAATTTTGCCATTAATGCAGATTGGCATAAAACTGCCTGCTATGGGTGAAACACTCCAGCCTCTGCAAATGGTCTCATTCTGAAACTCTAGGTGTCAGGGAAATTGTGTTTTCCTTCTACAGCTCATTGAAATGGAGATGGCACAGGATGGAGTAAAGGGATCTGCTTTCTAATGAGGCAACATTAGATTCACTTGAATCGGGGCATGCACTGAAATGAAGGGAAAATCCAACCAGTGCCTAATTTTTACATCCTTAGAAAGCCTGTGAGCAACTAGGCAGAGCAAAACTACATATATGGTGCTCAAAATTTCCAAAGTAGAATACAGAATTCATGAAGAAGTTATTTGCACACTAACGGAATGACTCTATTGCTTGTATTATGCAACATAAAGGAAAAAAATTACTAAACTCAGAAGCATATTTCCGTATTTTTCATCAACTTAGTTCCTTTTATACAAGCATAATAAACCACCTCAATTATTACAGAACACATTTGCAACCTTCACTAATACATAATATTCATGTGATAGCAAGAGCAAAAATATTAATATCAAAGCAAATGTACATACACACAGATGAAAACAACCACCACAAAACCTTTATGGCATATTATTCAGTGAAAAATACATGTCATAAAGAGTTTTAATATATGATACTATGGAGCTATAATATATTCTAGTTTCTACAATTTAAGTTCTTTTCATATTTGGTGTTTAGAAAATAACCTAGTGAAGAAGTGGCAGAACAAAGTGAAATTTTACAGTGGATTATGTGAAACACAAACTAATGAAATCAGGCAAAGTTTTTGAGTTCTTAATTTACATAGAATTTTAAAACGTTTGCCAATTTAATTCCCCTGTATTTTAGAATGATAGCATTCTTAGGTTAGTGGTTCCCAGACTTAAATTTTTTAGGACAGCAAAACTTCCCAGAGCAGTTGAGAGAGAAAACATAGAGTTGCCAAACCGCTAATTTTGCCAACAACAACAATAACTAAAAGCTACCATTTCCATCATTTCAGAAAGGAAAGGATATTTCAACACCAAAAAATGTAAAAAGTTCATAATGTCAGAACAAAAGAGAGCTCTTCCCAAGAAATACTATTTGTTAACCATGGATAATTTTAAAGGATATATTTATAGCTTTATATAAATGCAGAAACCTTTATTTACAACATTAAAATTTATTTTGTAATGCAGCATATGTTTCCTTGGTATAAGTTTTCTTTTAATTTTATCATGCTGTATTTGACACCTTGATATTTGATATCACCACTGATATCACAATATACAACTTATTTTGATGTTTCATTTTTATCACTGTCACTACCAAAAATTCTGTTTTACACAGATATGAGCTAAAAATGAAAACGTCAGTCTCAATACTGTTTCAGTTCATTTGAAATAGTCTAGGCAAACCAAGATGCTAAGGGACAGTAGTTCCCACATTGCCAAGCCCTCTGTTTCACCTTGCTGACCACGGGCAGGTAGGAAGGCCCGCTGAGCCAGGTCAGGCAGGTTGCCGGGCGCCTTGTGAGAAGAAGCCTCAGGGTTCTTCCCAGTTACTGCCCCTAACTTTCAGAGCAAAACCACTATGGCCCTCATTGCCTTATAGAGGGAAGCTGGGAATTTCTACAATAGGGGTTCTGTGAGCAAGTAAAAACGTTTTCTCTACAGTGTTTGGGAACCAGTGACGTGGGTTGTTTAGTCTTTGAATCCCTGAATGGTGTGAGATCAGAGCAGCCTGAGACTTCGCGTGGATGAAGGTTGAGTTCACGTCCATCAGAAAGCACCTTTCTGTTTGTCTACAAGTCACACATAGTAGAAAATGCACTGGCTTTAGAGACAGAAAAGTTGGGTTCAAGTCTCTATTCAACATTTACAGTTGACTCTTGAACAACTCAAGGTTAAAGGCATTCACCCCCAGGCAGTTGAAAATTTGCATATATGATAACTTTTGACTCAAAACCTAACTCCTAATAGCCTTACTAATAACATAAGCAGCAATTAACACACATTTTGTATGTCATATGTATTATATGCTGTATTCTTAAAATAGAGTAAGCTAGAGAAAAAAATGTTATTAAGAAAATCTTGAGGAAGAGAAAATATATTTACTACTCATTAAGTGGAAGTGGATCATCATAAAGGTCTTCATCATCTTCATTGTCTTCACACTGAGCAGGCTGAGGAGGAGGAGGAAGAGGAGGGGCTGGTCTTGCTGTCTCGGGGGTGGCAGAGGTGGAAGAAAATCCGCATATGATAGACTCATGCAGTTCAAACCCATGTTGTTCAAGAATCAACAGTACTTGAATTCCTGGTCTTCTCTAATGTTTTCCTCATGCTTAGGCTGGGGTTGTGGATTTTGAGGAGGAAGACCACCCAAGTCAAGTGCTATTCTCATCATATTGTATCAAGAATCCACACTATCAACATAACTTATCACTGCTGATATTGACTATGTTCCCCTGGCTGAGATACTGTTTGTTAGATTTCTTCATTATAAAGTTACTCTTTTCCCAAAAACCCTTCCCATACTGTGGTCTTTGGAAGAAAGTCACTGCGTGTAACTCACACTTAAGGAGTGGGAAGTTATCCTCCAGCTCCTTGAGGGTAGAGTTCTCTCATGTAGTATTGGAAATTCTTCTGCACAAAAGATTTGTCTATTCTCTTATAATTATTTATTTATTCAACCATTTATTCATATCAATATGTTGTCATTAGTTTTCATTTTAGCAATTCTAATTTGTATATAGTGATGATCTTAATTTGCATTTCCCTTAATGGCCAATGATATCGAACATATCTTCAACAGCTTGCTGCCATCTACACAGCCTTGCAGACGAAAATTCTCTGGATCTCTTTTGCCATAACATTGAGCTTGAGAGTTCTTTAAATATTCTAGATACTAATCCTTTGTCAGATATGTGATTTGCAAATATTTTTTCCAGTCTTTAGCTGGCCTTTTTATCCTCAACAGGGTCTTTTGCAGAGCAACACTTTAAAATTTTGATGAAGTCCAATTTATCAATTTTTTTAATGGATCATGCTTTTGGTGTCATATTCAAGAACCCTCCACCGAGCACTAGGTCCCAAAGACTTTCTTCTACGTTATCGTCTAAAAGTTTCATAGTTTTACATTTAAGTCTATGACCAATTTTGAGTTAATTTTTGTTTAAGCTATGAGATTTATGTTTGTCTAGGAATATCCGATAAGCCCCAAGAATATTTTTAAGGAAGTGATATCAACGGATATGAACTCTAAGTCAGATGAAGGAGAAAATGGAGGTAGGAGAAGGCTTACGATAATTCTTTTGTAATGGTAGATTCCACTCATAAAGAAAAATAATGTAGCTGCTAATACAAAGCAAGTCAGCTGATGAGTAGGAAGGAGGTCGTAGTCAGAGACCTCAGAAAGAAAGCAATTACTGATGATGTAAACAAAGGCCCTGTGGTGGCCAAGAGGGTGGGTGGCTGAGATGGAGGGGAGCAGGGTGAAGAGGTCAAGAAACTGGGATGTTGGGGTGTGGAGGGGAGCCCCGTGAAAGCTGAGGTCAAAGAATGCTGCAGGAGTAGAATGGAGCACCTTGGTCAGGGGCTCAAATATTTCTTGAGTGAGCGGGAGGTAGCAGAGGCCTGGTAATGACTGGTCCAGGGGAAGGGAAAAGAGCAAAAGAGGCGGTTTCAGGACAGAGAGGGGAAAAGGCTTTGCAATCAAAAATGGGGAGCCAGGAGGATGCTTTTTCTACTTCTCAGCCTTAAAGTGCAAAGGCCATAACAAAACAAAACAAAACACTATCCTATCCTTGAAGGGGAGGTGGGGAAGAAATGTCCTCAAGAGACTTCTGGGTCTCCGTGAAAGCAAACAGGTGAAGGGAATATTTGGAGAAAATGCTGCATTAGCTGATCACAGGGCAGGAGGCAGGAGGGTGGTTTCACAAACCCGGAAACATTGGGAGTGGGGAGAAGGCTTTGAGTCAGACTGGAGAGCAGAGCCCTAGTGACAGAGTTGTACTTGGGTGTCATGAAATTCTGAGGGACACGCGTTGTTAGCCTTGGCCTGGAAGTGAAGAATGGACGTTCTGGGGTCCTCAGGGAAGAAGAGGGTGACTTAATGTTCAGGCCATTCAATGACGTAATTATGTGAAAGCACTTTGTTTATGAAATGGTATCTTGAAAAGCTGGAGATTTATAGTTAGGTGGTGAAGGACATTGCACAAAGCAAGTTAATGTTTGATCCTTGTTGTCTAGAAATTACATATTTATGATTATATCTACACTCGTAAAAGTATTTAGAAATATCATAGTTATAATAATTTCATGGTTAGTTATATAAGATAAATATATGAATACACACACATACACACAAAGTTCAAGCAGCTATAAAATGAAATGCAATCGGACATTTTACAGATTGTGTTTTAAGGCCTCGGTTTAGTTCAATCCATCTTCTCATCGTTTCCTGCCTCTTTCTCCTTTGTTCTACTTCTATTTCTCATCGTGTTTTGACAGGTGAGGTTGCTCGTGCAAAGGGACCCAACAACAATACAGGAATGCCACCTTTGCCTCCTCATCCCGGACAGAGCAACCCTCCCTTTCCTCCTTGCGACAAAACAGGCAAAACACACACAGGTTCCCCACACCCCTCGCGGAGCCGGGGGACAAACGGCAGTGGTGCAGTTGTTTTGCTTGCAGGGAGGGAATTTGTGTGCAGTCAAGAGGTCACCTGCCCTCTGCCCAGGATCAGCTCTCCGCCCCAAACCCCCGTGAGCTCCAGTCTCAGAGCACTCCAAGCTTCAGCCAGCACAAACATGTCACAGCAAGAGGGACCGCGATTGTATTTGCACATGCAGTTGGTTTAAACACAGGCTTTATTTGATCCTTGGGGGAAAAAAAGAGCTTTATTATTATATTACAGCCAAAGGAATTTAGCCTTTAACCTGCAGTTTCCCTCCTCTCAGGAATATAAAATCTTCTTTTCTGATAAGAGGTCAAGCCCAGTAGAATTTTTTTCTTTCCCCTCATTCGTGAGGGGAATTAATTAACAACTTAATCCACCCTGTTTTACATGAACCAAATAAAATAATAGAAGAAAGTCTTTGGTAACATGGAAGAGAAAAACAGAAACTTCCGGCATTATACTGCAGAGAAATACATGATTAGAAGTGATTGATATCTATAAAAGAAATATGTTTGTCTTGCAGATGCGTCACCCCAAGGCTATACCATTTTTCTTTGTTCTCCCTCCGATGGGTATAATGGAAGGGACTTGAACCCTCTCCAATGGCCTGAACTTGTGTGTCTCCCCCAAAATTTGTGTGTTGAAATCCTACCCCTCAAGGTGATGGTATTAGGAGGTGAGGCCTTTGGAGGTTATTAGGGTTAGATGAGGTCATAAGGGTGGAGCCCTTGAGATGAGATTAGTGCCCTAATAACAGGCCCTGGAGATATAAGAGATAGATCCCTTGTCCCTTCTATCACCTGAGGTTACAAGGAAAAGACAGGGGTCTTTGAGGAAACAGGCCTTCACCAGACACTGAATCTGCCAGCGCCCTGATCTTAGATTTCCCAGCCTCCAGAACAATGAGAAATAAATTTCTGTTGTTTGGAAACCCCTCAGGCTATGGTGCTTTGTTATAGCTGCTTGAAGGGACTAAGACACTC
>CAUYSK010092989.1:0-14959 GCA_963575035.1 Avahi laniger | reverse complement strand
TTTCCCCATTCAATATGATATTGGCAGTGGGTTTGTCATAGATGGACTTGATAATTTTAAGGAATGAGCCATCAATGCCTATTTTGACAAGAGTTTTTATCATAAAGGTGTGTTGGACTTTGTCAAATGCTTTTTCTGCATGGATTAAAGATTTAAATCTAAGACTTGAAACTATCAAAATACTAGAAAAATACTTAGGGAAAACTATTTTGGACATTGGTCTAGAGAAAGAATTCATGACTAAGACTTCAAAACACAAGCAACAAAAATAAAAATAGACAAATGAGACTTAATTAAACTAAAAATCTTCTACACAGCATAAGAAATAATCAACAGAGTGGATAGGCAAGCTGTAGAATGGGTGAAAATATTTGCAAACTATGAATCTAATAGGGAACTAATATCCAGAACGCACAAGAAATTCAAACAACTCAACAATAACAAAAATAGGTAAATAAAAACAAAAATTTCATTGAAAAGTGGGCAAAGGACATGAATAAACATTTCTCAAAAGAAGACATACAAGTGGTCAACAGGCATATGAAGAAATGCTCAACATCACTGATCAGAGAAATGCAAATTAAAACCACAATGAGATGTTATCTTACACCAGTTAGAATGGCTATCATAAAAACAAAAACAAAGGCAAAAAGTAACAGATATTGTCAAGGATGTGGAGAAAAGGGAAGTCTAAGACACTGCTGGTGGGAATGTAAATTAGTACAACCTCTGTGCAAAACAGTATGGAGATTTCTCAAAGAACTAAAAGTAGATCTATCATTTGATTCAGCAATCCCACTACTGGGTATTTACCCAAAAGGCAAAAAAAAAACACATTATGTCAAAAAGATACCTGCACTTGTATGTTTATTGCAGCAGTATTCAAAATAGCAAAGATATTGAATCAACCTAAATGTTTATCAACCTGTAATTGATAAAGAAAATGTGTCATATATACATAATGGTATACTGTTCAACCATAAAAATGAATGAAATCATGTCTTTTGCAGGAATATGGATGGCACTGGAGACCATTATCTTATGTGGTACGAGTCAGACACAGAAAGACAAATATTGAATGTTCTTATCTGTAAGCGGGAGCTAAGTGAGGTGTACACATGCGTGTAGCGTATGGAATGACATGCAATGGAGATTCAGAATTGTGAGGAGATGAGTAGGGAATGAATGATAAGAAATTACTTAATGGATACGAGGTACCTTATTCAGGTGATGGATATGCTAAAAACTCTGACTTCACCAGTATACAATCTATGCATGTAACAAAACCGTATTTATACCCCATAAATTTATCCAATTCAAAATAACTAACTAAATAAATATTAGCAAGAGTTTGATTTTTTTCTCTTATAATTTTTTCTTGTGCTGACTTAGACTTTTTGTGCATTTTTATATAGATCTTGTTATAATAATAATCTTTGTCTTGCTGATTTAAAGGAAATGCTTCTAGTACTTTACCAGAGGAAATTACATTTGCTGAATGTTTTTATTAGAGTTTAGAAGGTTAAGAAAGTTTCCTCCTATCTCTAATTTGCTATGAAGTTATACATTGAATGGATCATAAATTTTATCATGTGCTTTTTTACATATGTTGAAATGATAATATGGATTTTTGTTTTATAATCTATTAGTGAGATGAATTGTATTTATAAATTTTATAATGTGAAATCACCATTGAATTCCTAGGATATATTCCCATTTGAAAAAATATGTTGCTGCTAATATTTGATGTTAGATTTTTTGCATTTCTTCAATGTACTTGGTTTTGGTATGATAGTAATACAAGACTTATTAAATAAAGTGCTTTTGTTTTTCTTTTTTCTGTATTTTATTTTGCTTCTGAACTTGCTTAAGGATGTAATTATCGATTACTTGAAATTTGCTTGAACTCTTCTGTAAACCATGTGTACCTGGTTTCTACTTTGGAAGAAGTTTTTAATGACAGGTTCAAGTTATATAGTGATTATAGGAAAATTTACATTTCCTCTTTATTCTTTAATTACTTTTATTAAATTATTTATTTCAAAATATTTGCCCATTTAATTCTAACTTTTCAATCTTTATTGACATTGTGTTTTTCATGCTCATTAACTTTTTAATCTGTGCTGCTCTTTAGTATGTCCTGTTTTCTATTTCCAATACTATTTTTGTACTATTTCTATAGCTTTTTTAACCACTCTTACTCGAGTTTTTTTTTTTTTAATTATTCTTATCAACAGCATCAACTTTTTGACTTTGCTAAACCTCTCTATTGCATCTTTAAGGAACCAAATTGTGATGACTTTCCTTGTGAGAGGATTTGGAGTTTCTTCTTCCAGAATCCAGGGAAAGTTACCCACCTGAACTCACTTTAACTCTTCTAAATGTTCATAGATCCGTAAGACTAACTCAAGATCAGCTCTTCTGTATATTTTGCAGAGAATATCAAGATTAGTTTCTCTGTTTCCAATCTGACATGGCCATTTTTCCTAGTTTTTATGTGTACTAATTTCCAAGTGTCAGTGTTTACTTCACTGTTTTATTTTTATTTGTCTTTGAATATTTCCTTTGCTTAAAACAGTACTTTAAAAATGTATTTGTTATGAACTATCTAGGATTAAGTTGTAGTCTAGTAAAAAGTTCCTTCAGGCTATCTTTTTGCCATACTGCTGGCATTGGCAGAAGTTAGATCAATTAGGAAAGTAATTTAGCATATAACAATGGAAACTTTAGCTGTGAAAATATGAAAATAAATTCCTCTGCACCAAGAGGAATCTCTTTTACAAGTCTAATATCTTGCCAACTGTTTCATATCATATTTTAGCTCTCTTGGTATTACCAAAAAGGGAAGGGGAAAATTAACATTTATTGAGCCCTTGCAATGTGCCAGATATTTTATTAGTTGGTTTTCATTTGCCAGCTCAGTAAATCCTCAGACCAATTTTATGACTGTTGTGGCCATTTTTAATTTGAAGAAAGAGAGAGATGAAGAAATTTGCACGGGGTAATATAATTTAAGAAATCAAACTGAGATCTGTTTGACGTCAATGTTATTCTACAATATACTATTATATAACTAGCTCTATTTTATAGGTGTGGAAATTGGGGCTTAAAAAGTCTAAAAAGTAACTTGTCTAGATAAAAATGGAATATGAGTCTCCCTGATTCCAAAGTGCATGCACTTTCTTACATATTTTGTTTCATAAATGCTTCATTACACACCATAAAATATAGATGACACCTCAAATGTGTCATATTCTTCTATCAAGCCTCTGAGGACAGCATTTTTGTCATAATTTTTTTAACTAATGTATTAACACAGACATTGACTATCTAAGTTTTAGACTACTATGGCATTGACTTTTGTCCTGTCCACAACATAATCAATATTGCTGCAAAATTGCCTTCTTTCTCTGTCACTACTTAAAACATAAATTTTCCACATTCAGTCATTTTGTTTTTCTGTATTACTTTATATTTTATTTAATTTCTTTATCCTTGAATTCAAGCTTCTTTTCGCTCCTTTCTTTGCATAAGTCTTCCTCTTTTTAAACTATCTCCAGCCTGTTGCTTTTCGTTTTCGTTTAAAACATTTTTTAACTTTCATTAATGTGTTCTATAATTTTTACAGTCAAATATTAAAAAAATTTTGTCATTTCTTCTACCTTTAGTTTAAGTTTGCTGGTGGATTTTTATTTAAGACTGATTACTTCAAGAATGATTTCTTGGAAGAGGTCTGTTAGATAACTTGTTTTACTTTTGTTTGATATTCTTCTCTGTTATAGATTCTTCATGTGCTTTGTGGCTTGTATCAGTAAAGTAGCAATCAAAATTCCCTACATTTTAAATTTCTCCTAAAGAATGTAGAGTAGATGTTGGTAATAATATCACTATATTATCATGAGAAATAAGTTCTTAAGATGGGACATATATACACACACACATATATTTTATATATATATATATATATAATTTTATGAACTGAATTGAGTCCCCTCAAAATTCACATACTGAATCTCTAACCTCTAAGATAATTGAAAATTGAAGCTTTCGGAAACAATTAGATTTAGATGAGATAATGAGGATCAGGCCTTTATGATGACATTAGTGCCTTTATTGGAAACACTGGAGAGTTTGTGTGCTCTCTCTCTCTCTGTCTCTGTCTCTCTGTCCCTTTCTGTATGTGTGTGTGTGTGTATGTGTGTGTGTGTGTGTGTGTGTGTGTGTGTGTGTGTCTATGTCTGTGTCTGTGTCTCCCCCCTTGCTATGTGAGGATTCAGCCAGAACATGGCTGTCTGCATGCCAGAAGAAAGCCCTCACCAGAAACCAACCATTCTGGCACCCTGATCTCAAATTCCAGCCTTCAAGATGGTGAGAAAATAAATTTATGTTTTCTATTAATATGCAGCTAGTCTATGGTATTTTGTTGTGGCCACCCAAGTAGACTAAGAAAAATATATATATATATGTATATATTAGGTTTTTAAGTATGAAATATCTGATAACCTTAAGTACTAAATTTGACAGTTGTTATCTCTGACATTACACTTTGGCATTTCTTGTTTTATCTTGTTGTGAAGGTACATCCTCATTGTTTCAAATGTACATTTTGGCTTCTGATTATCTTTGAAATATTCTTTTGAAACAATTTTTGTGAAACCATGGATAAGTCAAAAATTCATGTTATTTTCGAATATGAGTTCCATTGTGGAACCAATGTAGTGCAGACAGCTCAAAATACCATTGAAGTGTCTGGGAGGATGTGGCTAATGAATGCTCACAGTGTGTGGATGGTTTCAGAAGTTTCATTCTGGAGATTTTAATCTTGAAAATGAGCCATGTGGGTGACCTGAGACCAAGGTGGATAATAATGAGCTAAAAGCTGTAGTGGAAGTGAATCCATCTCAACCTATGTGTGAATTAGTAGCAAGGTTTGACATTACTATCCCAACAATATTGGACTGTTTGAAAGGAATAAGCAAGGTAAAGAAGCTGGATAGATGGATTCCGCATGAATTAAGTGAGCATCAGAGGAGAAATCCTCTAGTAGCTTGCCTTTCTTTGCTGTATAGCATAAAGATGAACCATTTCTACAGCATATTGTTGTGTGTGTGAAAAATAGATTCTTTTTGACAATCGCGAGCATTCAGAAAATGGTTGGACAAAGATGAAGTGCTGAAACAAAGTCCAAAACTGAATATTCATTATAAAAAGTTAATGGTGTCTGTTTGGTGGTCCAGTGCCAGCTTTATCATGAAAACTGATCAATTGATTACAGCGGCTGCCTACTGCAGCCAATAGAATGAAATGATGAGGATTCATGTGATTAAGCAGCCGAGATTGGTCAAGAGAGACAGGCCAATCCTCCTGCAAGACAATGTTCAACCACATGTCACACAAACAACGCTGCTCAAACTACAGAAGCTGGACTTGGAAACTTTGTCATCCACCGTATTCACCAGACCTTGCCCCTACTGACTACCACTTCTTCCAGGCTTTGGACCACTTCTTACAAGGAAAAATATTCAATTCTCAATAAGCTGTGGAAAACGCCTTTCACAATTTCATCACCACTCACTCTACAGGCTTCTTCGCTGCTGGCATGAACAAGCTACCTTTATGATGGTAAAACTGTCAATAGTTTAGGTGCATAATTTAATTAATGGTACTGCTTCTTGTTCAAGATATAATAAACTACACTTTTCATTTGAAATTGGACATTTCATATTTAACAATTATATATTATATGTGTATATATATAGTGCATATATATGTGATTTCTGGGTTCCTTGCCATTATCATAATGCGCATTTGATGCATATTTCTTATTTTTATTCTGTACAACATAATTAGATGTGAAGATATCATAAATGTTAAACATCACAAATTCAAGACATGTTGAGAATGAAAAATAAATAAAGAGATCAATGAAAGCTTATGATAGGGTGCCTAATATAAACTAAACTAATTAAGGACTGTTATAGGATTGAGGAGAAATCTAGTGGCTCATGAAAGAATAAGTTTTTATTTGATGATAGTTGAGAGAGTACTGTGAGTTTTCTCTCTTACTCGTGGGGAAGCATCCAAAGCCAAATGAGAAAAGTGTTGATTAAACTGCTTTTAGGGAAAGAGAGTACTTCCAAAATGTGTAACTTGTTGTGACTAGATGCTTGGAGACAGGCAAATCTCATGGGCTTGCCCCTTATTGTTTTAGAGCCACGCCTGGGGAGACAGCTCTTCAGAGAACTTGCGCTATTACGTGTTGTTTGGAGGGCCAGATAAATTTCTCACTCTGCAACTTTCATTTTCAAGAATTTGTCAAATTTCAAAAATACTACAAATGTATTTTCTAAATAAAATTCCTCTCCAACATTTTATTCTTTTTTTCCAGGAGTCTGTCTTTTCCTTTTGTTAACCATGTTAAATAAACGTTCAAGTTCTTTGAAAATTTTTTGTTTAAGTTACTAAGAAAGATATGTCAAACCTTTCCACTCTAATAGTAGATTTCCTGTTTCTGATACAAATATCATTTAAAAAATTATAGATATCGATGCTATGACATTAGATGCAAACACATTGAGATTTGTTATATCTTCTTGGTAAGTGGTATCTCTTACAATAACACAAAAAGTATAAAGTACATTTCTCCACTTTACTCCCTTTTGTACTTTGTGCTGTGTTTCCTGTGAATTTATGTACTCCACAGGATGGTAATTTTGTTTTATATAGTCAACATTCATTTAGAAGTAGCCACCTGCCTACTCTCTCCCTCCTATACTTTCATTTCTCCATTTGAGACCATTTTCCTCCTGTCTAATGAATTCCATTTCATGTGGATTTGTTGTCAAGTACTCTCATTTCTTGTTTGTCTTAAATTTTGTTGTATCCTCAGTGTTGGAGGAAAGTGCTAGCATTACAGGCATGAGCCACTGTGCCCAGCCTCTCCTTGGTACTTTTGAGTTATTTCCTCCTCCTTTTATACGACTCATGTGTCAGTCTGAATATTTTATTCAGTTTTTCAAGTCCACTAGTCTTTTTTACACACTATATCTACTTTGTTTTTAAATGATATATTGACATTATAGTTATTATAATTTCTGTTTTTGTATTATAATTTTTTGTGAGTTTTTTTGTATAATAAGATTCTCCATATTGTTCTGTAATTTCTTGAAGCATTAGTCACATCCACACCTAATAACGCCTCTGTATCTCTTGTAGATCTTTTTATATTATTTCTATTACTTTTATTATCTCTATTATTTGTTCTATCACTCATTTTTCTTCCTGAACGTCTCATTGTTTTATATTTTAGTTCCTGTAGTTTACATGGAGACTTGAAGAGATAATTTTAGGATCTGGGTAATGTTTCCTTCCTGTCGGGAGGATTTACTTTTGCTCTGGCTGGGCAGGTAGAAGAGAAACAGAAAAGAGCTTCATCTGATCCAAAGCTGGACTTGTCTTTGAAAAGAGTTGTTCAGTTCTCTTTCATCCTTACTCCTAGAATACAGCACTTAGCGGTTACATGTGAAATTCTGGGCCATCTACCAGCATTCCTCCTCTACACAAGGCCATAAATACAAAAGATTTTATTCTAGATGTAGTCCATTAAGAATGTCAGAAAGTCTGCTCTAATGGAAGCCCTGGAGCAGCCGCTTTCTGCTTGGCTTCGAGCCTTTCAACTGCTCTTTTGAACTTAGTACAAGTCCAAGAGAAGTGTGGTTCAAAATGTTGGCTCATCTTTCTTCCCTTTCCTTCTGTCATGTATATTGGACCCTTAAGTTCATCTCCATTTTAGCTCTCTCATTTTATATGTATGATTTTTGTTTATTTATTTAAATCTGATTTTTTTGTTGATTGTGTTGGTCTAGAGATAGCAAGTCTTCTTTTTCTAGAAGTAGAATTCCTATTTTCTCTTCTGTGACATTCAGTTCATATTAAACTATTAAAATACAAATATTCAAATACATATTAAACTATTTTAATTATGAGTTTCTGAATTATTTTCATTAGCCAACCAATGTCATCTTGTGACTGTACACTGAATTATCATTGACCCTTTGGTTAATGAATTCTGGAATCAGAAAAATAAAAGCTAGCTTAAATAATATGAGAATTAAAAGTAGAATCTTTCTATTTTATTCACTTAATAGATGTAATTTTAGTGCATTCTCTGCCACACAATATGTGATATTTTGCAAATTACTTTACCTCTCCAGATCTCAGTTTCTCAGATAAAAAAAATGAATTCAACCAGATGATCTTTAAAAGTCTTTCCAAACCTAAAATTCTGTGATTTAATAAGAATAAATTAAACTTGAATCTTTGATGATTAAAGTTTAATTTGAATCTTGCAATCCATGAGACTTTTATAGTTTCTAAATTTAGAATAAAATAATATTCCTTCCTATCTACAGTACTAGAAGATGTCCCATATGACCTGAACAAGTTTCAATGCAATAATTACTTTTGAATATATAATTGACAAGAAATTTTGAGAAGGACTGATAATATTAGGAAAACTATCCTATTACAGATCAGTAAATATTATAAAACTCTAATAATTGCAATGGCAGGATGCCAATATAAGAATATATAAATTAATAAGTGGAATAGAATGGTGAAACTGCAGATGCATGTGTTTATGAAAAGAGTTAATTAAGACAGTTTTAGCATTGTGTATCGGTGAGGAATTATAGGCTAGACGAAAAATGATACTGAGCCACTTGATTATCTGTATAGATAAAGAAAAAAAACTCCCGACTTCACAATATATACAATTAAGGTTGAGTAAAGATCCATATATAAAAATTATATTTTTAATTACATTAGAATTGCAAAACAAATCTCAAACTTGAAATGAAATTTTCAAGTCATAAAAAAATTGTAAGTGCTAATGTAGAAGGCAGAGAAATTTTAATGATTAAGATTCAAAACGCTGTCGTCAGACTAGTATCTGATATCAGACCCACATTATCCTGCCCCTTTGTCTCTGTGTTAACTTAAAATGAGAATGATTACCTAAACAGTTTAATCAACATCATCCTTAAGTGTAAAATATGAATAATAGTACTTGTTTTATGGGAAATGTCATGTGAATTAAATAAGAAAATATCAAAATACTTAGTGTGTGGCCAGGAAAAAAGTGGCATTCAATTATGATAGAAATTACATTTGAAAAAAACTTATTTATTTATTTATTTTTTCTGGTGAGATGCATAGTGTTTGGAGAAAAACTGAAGGCTTGAAGAGAAACATTAAGTTTGGAAGACTTGTGCTTTCATCTAGCATAGGGTAAATACCCCTATATATTAGAGTTAAAGAAGAATCAAGGCATGCTAATCCTCCTTCAGTTACTCTAGTCTAGTTATATTTTTGAAAAATGAGTGATAGGTGTTATAAAAGGCTCACTTGACTAAGTTTGGAGACTGTAAAATATAGTGATAACATTCTTTATGTTTCGTGTTGAGTGACTTATTATAGCTTAGGCTTTTAAATGTAGGAAGAGAAACTGTAGAGTTTTTACTGTTATAAATTTAAAGATCTATAGGGTTGATCTAACAAAAGGAGCACTTTTTTTGGTTCTTATTAGGTTATGTAAGAGATTTTGATATCCAAGACCTATAGAGCGAGAACTAAAGCTATTCGAGGATAATATAACATGAGAAGGGTGGATTGGAGGAAGATAGTCAATGATTTCTGATAACTTATAACCTACAATAAAAGAGTGAGAGAGTGAAGAAAATATGCAGTTGGGGCAAAGAATGATACACTAGGGTATAAGTTTGCAGAATTAAGACACTTTCATGTAAAGGCAAATCTAAGAATTAACCAGGGGAATGATTTACTAAAGTAGAGTAGACATATTCCTAAAAATTCCTGAAGCCCAGCTGTTAAGAAAAGTGCGTTTGTTAAACTTGTTAAACATAGATATGTGGCAGTTGTTGATGATGACTTAAATTTAGTCTCTTTTGTATTGCCAATATTCTAGAAGTGCCTGACACATGCTACAGACTTTAAATATATTACGTATATCGACATGAACTGTCCTTACAACCTAGCTTTTTGATTTTAAAAAGATTCTAAAACTGTGACGATAATGACATAGATGAATAAAGAGGAAAAGAAGTAACCTGTGAGCTTCAATGAACAAGTTTCCTTTTGGCAAGGAAAGTTTCCATTGCCAAGCTAAAGATACCACCTAGCATCCAGCTACTTTTATTCTAACTCAGATGGCAAAATCTCATTTCACCTTTTTCTCTAAGAAGCTGAAAAGGTCAAATAGTGTCAGTTTTTGTAGCAAAAGGATTTAAGGTGCCTTAAACGTTTGTTAATCACGAAAAGTGCTTTCATTTTAGTAATTTTATAAAAAGGAGCCTTATTTTAGCCCTAAAAGGAAAACATTTAACTACATTTTTATTTTAAACACTTTTCAGTTAAAATTAAAATACGAAAAAGATAATTTGTTTTTGAACTTGGCCTTTCTGATGAAGGAAGCTTTACATGGAAGAATTGTTCTTGTTTCTTTTATGTTTTCTTGTGTCTCTCAAAGATGATTCCTAATGAATTGCCAAATGTAGGTTTGAGACTAGAATTTATAGACCATGGTTATTCATTCCAGTCAAATGCCACAGAAAAGAACAGCAACAAATCAAAGTTAATTTGTAATTGAAACCAACTATTACTAAAAGCAATTTAGTTTTAAAGAACCTTGACATGTTCAAAAGATGAATTACTTGATTCAGCTTTGTTATTTAAAATTATTTTTAATCATTTAATAGAAGAGAAGGTTAAACTTAGGAAGGCCAGACAGGAATGGAATCTATTTTATGTTCTTTTTAAAACTCAGAGAATAAAATACCTTTTGAAGATGAATTAAAATGTATTTCAGGAAATCATAAGAGCATTGGGCAGTTTTAAGGCAATTGCTATTTTATAAGTGTGAATATAATATAAAACTTTATAAATTAAAAAAAGTAAATTTACATGGTTGCCTTGCACTTTAATTTTCTCTCTCTAAATATCTACCAAATTACCTTTTGCTTTTTTTATGCATTAAGTCCATGATATATATGAATGAGAAAGTGAGTAAATTAAGCTCATAATTTTGCTAGTAACTTAATTTTTTACAAATGCACAATCTCGCTCGTAACTTAATTCATACTCTTTGCTATTCAAGAACTGTATTTAGTCTGACTTAATTTAAGCCTAAGGCTGAGGAGAATTTTTTTTATTAGTATTCATCTGGGCAACAGGTTATTTCTGTTTTTTTAAAATGTGTAATACAGTAACCTAGATGAATATCTCTAAATTCAAGTCTTAATTATAAATAATAAATTGTCTTGACTTGTCTCATTTGTTCATTTATATGGACCTTGTGTATAGCCAGTTTCTCCCTCAAGAGGATCTGCTTGAGGCAGAAATGACTATTGCACCTATCTCTTTCATATTGGCCTCCACTGCTTTTTGAGTATTTGGTACTCTGCTCTGATTATCCGTGAGTATAGAGTAGCATTAGTAGTCAATATGAAAGTTTCAGGTTAATAGTTGATTATAGCAGAGATGTTCTAAACCAAAAATTCAATGAAAAGAAGAAAAATATCTTTGTTTTTGGAAAATTTGATCATTTTGATTAATACTCTCTGAACGTGTAATTAGCAAGTTCTGATGAAATTTAGCAGTAGAAAGATTTACCTAAGTGCATGAAAATGTTTCTATGTTTTCATATGGAATCATGAAGTTTGGGAATAATGAAAGAAATGAAGTTTTCAAAAATGTTATTGAAAGTATTATTGTGGTTTTCTGCTACAAGTCTTGAGACAGATTAAAGGTCAACATTTTAATGGAAATTTTATAGAAGCGTAGAGTATAAAGAGTTCAGAACTACAACGATGATAGATATAAAGCAATGACAGGCAAATTGGGTGGTTAATTAAAGCATCCATGTTGGTGAATAATATTTGGCATGTCAAATTGAATGTCAGAATTAGAGATTAGAAATCTAAATATTCATTATCAAGAGTTGATATTACTATAGTCAAGATAAAAAAGTAAAGAAAAAAATACAACACACAGAAGCAAAAATAGTTAAAGTTAGAAACCAAACATAGTATCAGATGTCTAAATATTTCCAGATTGGGTACACAAAGAGAAAGTAAGTCAGCAGAAAAAATGCAAATGCTGATATTTGTTCCAAAATATGGTGTTTGAATACTCAGTTAAATTGATGGATGGGATAAGACAGAGAAGATTTTCTCTTTTCCTTTCCCTTTAAAAACAATGATATAGTATTTTTTGAAAAAAAACTATATAAATATTGAAGTGGTTCTTGATATTTGTTAAACATTTGAATCACCTGGATAGTTTTAAAAGTCTTAATGTTCAGGTCAAACCATATATCATTGAAATTGGTTTTTAGGATAGATGATTCCAATGTGTAGTAAAGTTTGGGAACTGTTCATATAGTGTATTTCTAGCAGAAAGTACTTTCAATTTCTAAATGTAATGATCATATACATGGATATATATTTGTATTTATGTATATATGCAGATATATATATATATATAGAGAGAGAGAGAGAGAGAGAGAGAAAATTAGAGGGATACAATGAAAAAGTAAGGTTTACTCTTATTGTATACTTTTATCATAGTAAAACATGTGAGTATTTGCTTGGATCTAAAGTCTAATGTATTTTGGGATACATTTTCATGCTAATTAAAGTAAATGGCCTACTCATGGTAAATTAGGATTTCATAAAGTTTTCCCATACTACAAAAGTTTTATCAGAAAGAAATATATTTTCTTCGTGTCAAGTTTATTTTTTCATGTGTACATGTGTGTGTTTCTGCTTTGATGACAAGAAGATAAGCCCTTTTTGACTAAATTTCTCTTTTGGTATCTTCTTAGTTTACACTCAATTGATGTTCCATGTTTAAACAACTGACCCTGTCTATACATATATTTGTGGATTTATTTTCAGATTAGTTAATATAAACTGAGACACAAACATGATGTTGATCCATCCCAGCTATCTGAGACCATGGCTATGGTCCCAGTGTTAATGATATTCCTTTTTTTCCTCTCAAATTATGGCTTCAGATGATAAGTTATGTTGTCCCTCAATATCTAAAAAGCTGCCACTTTTGGAAAGACCATTCTTGGTTTTAAAGTTGTAACATAAGGTTTTGTTTTTGTTTTTATTCTTTTTAAATAACCAGGGCATTAATCATTACCTATAGGGATGGGGGCAAAACTCTCAACTTAGTATCTTGTGTGAGCAGGACCCTGGCTTCCTGTCAAACATAACCATTCTAAGTGTCCCCATATAATTTATACAAGATAACTGGGGAAAGTGGACATCATGGATGTCATCTGATCACCTATGCACCTTGTGTCTCTGTCGTAACTTAATCAAAGTCTACCTTTCAGTAAAAGTGACAACCTGTGTTTATAACTTATTTTCTATTGTAAATTTTGAGAATAGAGATAATCTTATTCATTTTTGAGTCACTCCCTACCTCATTCATGATACTTTTCTCCTTTCTATCTTGTGGGAAAACAATAATTGTTTTTGAACAAATGGATAGAGGATAAAAGGAGGGAAGAAAAAATAAAGACTAACTTGACCATAGCAGAATATTAATACGGTATTATCAAAATCAATGTGTGAATATGTAGTTTAGGACCTGTTTATTAAGTGCATTGAAATTTGGCCAAAGAAATAATATAAATTATTGCTTTGGAAATAATACTGTGATAATGATAAAAGGAGGCATTCACAAAATAGGGAGATAAATTTTTCCAGTTTTATTTTTTAACACCTTTTTAACCCTGATTCTACTTATTTTCTTCTTCTTGTTCCTTGTTCCTTTTTTGTCTTTTTTTCTGCCCTGTGCTATTCTGTTTTTTTTATTTGTATAAATTTAAGGGGTGTAAGTTTAATTTTGTTACATGGATGTATTGTGTACTTGTAAAGTCTGGGCTTTTAGTGTATTCATCACCCGGATAACGTACCTTGTCCCCATTAAGTAATTTCTCATCACCCACCTCCTCCCGCCCTCCCACCTTTCAGAGTCTCCAATGGCTATCATTCCACACTCTATGTCATTGTGCACATTTTATTTAACTCCCACTTATAAATGAGAAAATGCAGTATTTGATTTTCCTCTTTCTGAGTTGTTTCACTTAAGATAATGTTCTCCAGTTCTATACATATTGCTGCAAAAGACATGATTTCATTTTGTTTTATGGAAATGTATTCCAGTGTGTGTATGTGTGTCTGTGAGTATTCTTTATCCAATTATCTGTTGAAGGACACTTAGGTTGGAATGGGTCTTTTCTCTTCTTGGTTAGTCTAACTAGTGATTTACCAGATTTTTTTCATCTTTCTCAAGAACAAACTTTTAGCTTCATTGATCCATTATATTATTTTTTGGTCTCTATTTCATTTAGTTCTTCTCTGATCTTTCTTATTTCTTTTCCTAGCTTTGGGCTTGGCTTGTTCTTATTTTTCTAGTTCCTGGATGTGTGTCAATAGGTTGTTAATTTGTGATCTTTCCATTTTTTTTATTTAGGAATTTAATGCTCTAAACCTCCCCTTTAACATTACTTTTACTTTATTCCAGAGGTTTTGGTGCGTAGTGTTTAAACTTCCATTCATTTCAAAATTTTTTAAAATTTTCATCTTAATTTTATAATTTACCCAAAGATACTTCAGGAGGATGTTTATTAATTTGCATGTATTTATATAGTTTCCAAAGTTTCTCATGATACTGATTTCTAGATTTATTTGTCCATAGTCTGAGAAAATACTTTATATAATGTTGATTTTTTAAAATTTATTGAAACTTGTGGCCTAATATATGATCTATCATAGAGAATGTTCCATGTGCTGATGAGAAGAATGTATATTCTGCAGTTGTTGAACAGAATGTTCTCCAAATGTCTGTTATGTCCATTTGGTCT
>CAUYSK010092987.1:0-24270 GCA_963575035.1 Avahi laniger | reverse complement strand
GATCGCTCAAGGTCAGGAGTTCGAGACCAGCCTGAGCAAGAGCGAGACCCCGTCTCTACTAAAAATAGAAAGAAATTATCTGGACAACTAAAAATATATCGAAAAAATTAGCCAGGCATGGTGGCGCATGCCTGTAGTCCCAGCTACTCGGGAGGCTGAGGCAGGAGGATCGCTTGAGCCCAGGAGTCTGAGGTTGCTATGAGCTAGGCTGACGCTGCGGCACTCACTCTAGCCCGGGCAACAAAGCGAGACTCTGTATCAAAAAAAGAAAGAAAGAAAGAGAGAGAAACCAAGACAGAAGCTGCAGTGTCGTGATGTGTCATCACTTCTGCCAAATTCTACCGGTCACACAGACCACGCTGTACAGTACAGGAGGGCTCTACACACGGTGGGGAGACAGGGGGCAAAGGAGCTTTGCATCATTGCAGGGCATTTTGGAGTCTGGCTAACACAGCCCCCGTAATTTTTGGTGTGATTTCTGTTCTCGTTTTAAATATTCGCCTTTATATCTAATTCTGTACTTAATAATTTTGCATTGTTTTAAAAAAATCTCCCCCGCATTATCTAAGCTTCAGGTCCCCCAAAACCTGGATCCATCCCCGGTCCCAGGATGAATCCCCCGCTTGACGTGCCAGCGTGGGTGTCGGAGATTTTGCACAAGGCACTTGCAGCAGGACGCAGGCCAGGGAGACGGTTTGCTGACCTGCCCAGGGGAAGGTGTAGATTTCAGCCCACCCCTTTCATCTTCAGTCAACACTCCTCTGAAAGCTTAAGCTGCTGGAATTAAACCAGAGGTTGTGATGACTGGCAAAGAGATAAAGCGCTATTTGCACACTGTAATGATGTATTTGGACATTTTGACAATGATCAGGTGAAATCTTTGGCTGTCGATGATGCCGTTCCTCTCTGCCAGTGGCTGCTCACAGCGGGAGAGCCCCTCGCCACTGGGCTGGGCTCTCACTTACAAGGTAATTGACTTGTTTGGTTTCTTTCTTTTTAAACCACAGTAGTGATGAAATGCAATTTTTTTTCTTTGTGTTCTTTCTTAACACACCAAGAAAAACAAAGGTGGTTTTTCCTTCTTTCTTTCTTTCTTTTTTTTTTTTGAGACTTAGTCTGGCTCTCCAGCCCACACTGGAGTGCTGTGGCGCTGTCACAGCTCACTGCAGCCTCCAACTCCCAGGCTCTAGCCATCCTCCTGGCTCAGCCTCCTGAGTAGCTGGGACTACAGGAGCACACCCGATATCTCGCTAATTTTTAAATTTGTGAGGCTGGTCTCGAGCTCCTGGTCTCAAGTGATCCTCCGGCCTTGGCCTTCCAGAGTGCTAGGATTACAGACGTGAGCCACCATGCCTGGCCGTTAATTAACTTTTGAAGCTCTAGGTTTGAATTCGCAAAAACAACAAAACAAAAAATCAACCACCAATTCTTTTGGGTTAGCTTGAATCTCTGTTGTCTGAGAAATCAGGTCTCTCCCAACTCCACCTCACCCAAGTTGGTTACTGAATGATATGCGGTTTTTTGTTTTTTTGCTTTTTTTTTCTTGCTCTGTTGCCTGGGATAGAGTGCAGTGGTGTCAGCCTAGCTCACAGCAACCTCAAACTCCTGGGCTCAAGCGATCCTTCTGCCTCAGCCTTGGGAGTAGCTGGGACTATAGGCGTGCGCCAACACGTCTGGCTAATTTTTTTCTGTTTCTAGTAGACACGGGGTCCTACTCTTGCTCAGACTGGTCTCAAACTCCAGAGCTCAAGTGATCCTCTTGCCTCGGCCTCCCAGAGTGCTAGGATTACAGGTGTAAGCCACAGCACCCGGCCTAATTTTTTTTTTTTTTGTGACAGAGAATCACTCTGTTGCCCAGGCTAGAATCTAGAATGTGGTGTTGTCATCATAGCTCACTGCAGCTTCAAACTCCTGGGCTCAAGCAATTCTCTTGCCTCGACCTTCCCAGTAGCTGGGACTAGAGGTGCACACCACCACACTTGGCTAATTTTTTTTTTTTTTGGTACAGACAGGGTCTCTGTATTTGGCTCAGGCCGGTCTTGAAATCCTGGCCACAAGCGATCCTCCTGTCTTAGCCTCCTAAAGTGCTAGGATTACAGGTGTGAGCCACCACGCCGGCCAAAATGCCATGGGGGGGGTTTTGTTTCAAAATTTTTTTTTTTTTTTTGAGACAGAGTCTCACTGTGTTGCCCAGGCTAGAGTGCCATGGCGTCAGCCCAGCTCACAGCAACCTCAGACTCCTGGGCTCAAGCAATCCTTCTGCCTCAGCCTCCCAAGTAGCTGGGACTACAGGCATGTGCCACCGTGCCTGGCTAATTTTTTTCTATATATTTTTAACTGTCCAATTAATTTCTTTCTATTTTTGGTAGAGACAGGGTCTCACTTTTGCTCAGTGCTGGTCTTGAACTCCTGAGCTCAAGCAATCCACCCGCCTCGACCTCCCAAAGTGCTAGGATTACAGGCGTGAGCCACCGCGCCCGGTCCCATGGGGAGATGGTTTTTTAAGCAAAGAGGCATGAGGGTGAGAGTGCTGAGGTCGGTAAGATCATCGTCAGATTTGCATTCTGTCTTTCTTTCTTTCTTCTTTTTTAGGCTAGTCAAGTGAAGCAGTGAGAGTGGAGAAGGAATAGATTTGCATTCTGGAAAGATCTCCCTGGCCGTGGTGCAGATAACAGATTAGAGAGGACCAAGAGTGAATTCAGGAGACAAGTTAGGAAGCCTTTGTGGTCCAAGGACAGCCAATGCAGCATTATTTGTAGTAGTGAAAATTAGAAAACAACCTAAATAATCTAAATAGGACTACTGGTTCAATTGGTGGTTATAAGCAGAGTTCCAGGCCAGCAACAGCAGCACCTGAGAACTTGTTAAAAATGCAAAATTCTTGGGCCCCACCCAGCAGACCTATGGACTCAACAACACTGGGATAGGGCCTGGCTATCTGTGTTTTAGCAAGCCTTCCAAGTGATTCTGATGCTAAGTTTGAAGACCACCTATTTAAATGTATTGTGGTCTGTTTATAAAATGGTATACTGCAGGCTTCAAAAAGAAAAAGTTATGGAAAAGATGTCCAAGAAAATGACGTGAAAAAAGTAGGTTACAATACCAGCTTCACGTTATGTTTCCATTTGGTATAAAAACAATGTATTTATTTAATAGACACACATTTGCAACATTGTTATTTATTTCTGCCACGCCTGGAAGAACAGGCAAGAATAGCCCCTTCCCAGAGAGAAAACAAGCTCCTGCCACACATACAGAGTTAGCGACCTTGGAAGGCATGGCTTTCTACAGGGTCTGCAATGGATCGGGGATCGGGGAGGCAGGTCCCTCATCTCTCTGCTACTCCTCCAACTCCAGCTCAGGCCTGGAGGGACCTTGCAATCTTGGGGTTCCCTGATTGCAGGGAACTGGCAGCCCTCCTGACTCCATTTGGAACCGCTTTAGCAGGAGGCTTGTTCTTTCCGAGACCTTAAAGTAGAGGTTTGTTAAGACACGAGTCTTTCTCTTGTTAATGTCGAACCTGAACCTTCGCCTCCCTCTTTCCCAGTGGGCTCTACTTTCCTGCATTACCATTCTGGTCTGAGGTGGGAAGGGGAAAAGGCTTGAGGAGGAGAGAGAAATCCCATTTTGCCTCCTGTGGGTTTGGAAACACTGGAAGTTAACAACTTTGGGATGTTCATCTTGAGCTAGACACCTTAGAAAACTCCTTTGGTGTTTGCAACCACCTTGGGCAGTGGATACTATCGCATTGATGTGCGTTTTTCAGGGATGACTATCTGGTGGGTGGAAGCCAGGAATGCTGCTAACCCAATCCTACCATATGCAGGATGACCCCCACAAGACAGAACTTTCTGGCCCCTAATGTCAATAGCGCTGAGAGTGAGAAACTTTGGTGATTGATTTAAATTGTTTAAACATGATCAGGGGATTTCTGCATCCTCGTGGGTACTTGCCATTATTATAGGCAAAATTTGAGTGACAGAGGTGGCTAGTTATCCTTAGGAAACAGAGTTGTCACTGGAGAGCAGCCAAAGACAGTATTTCCCAATCCTTCCCAATCCCCTTCACATCTGGGTGTGGGCTGCGATTCTCTCTTGCAAATATAGAATGTGCGCAAAAGCAATGTACGTTCGCTCGGGGCAAGGCAGTGGAGACACACGTGTGCCTTCTCCATTCTCCTTCCCCTGCCACCGCGATGCCGGGTACAAGCTGGGGCCCCAGCGGGGGAGGGGAGCTGTCAGCCGGCCACCAGCACAGTGCGGCATGGCAGCGTGCACAGGAGATAAACTGCTACTGCGCAAGCCCCTGAAATCTTGGGGTTCATGTGTTGCAGTGGCTAGCATTACTCTAACAGAGTGTTCAGCAAAAAATATAGTCTCTGAAGGTCAGATCTCCCAAGCTGATATATTAAGGGGCAGTTAATCTCATTTGTAAATTCTCTGAGAGCAGGGATCATGTGGTATACATTTTCTTAATCCTCTATAAGCTAAGCACCATGTCGAACAAGTGCTGTGTTTCTTTTTTTTTCTTTCCCAAAGTCTTATGGCTTCCTAGGTTGGAAGAGAATATAAGTAGTTTTTTTTTCCAAGTGTGCTGGGCTTCATCCAAAAGAATATAAGTGTTCTTTTGTGATCTTTCCAAGACACCATTTATGGGACTACAAAACACCACCTTCCACACCCTTATCCCATGTGTTTTGCGGTAGGATTTACCTTACCTCGTGTTCAGAGTTGGGTTCTGATGAGCTTAAGTCAATCAGTGTGTTTTCTTCTCTCTGTCTCAGCGTTAGGCTCACAGATGGGCACGTAACCGAGTCAGAGAGAATGAGATATAAGATATTAGGGGGAGCTCCTAAAGGGAAGCAATTCCTTTTCTTTCAAGAGAAAGCCCTAAATAGACTCTTTTTTCTGCCACGTGGTGGTGAAGGTTTGCAAGGCTCCAGCTACCTTAGTAACTTCGCTACCAAGAGGGCAACTCTTGTAGCTGTCAAGGAGCCATAGGTAGAGATTGTTCCCAGGGGCTCAAGCATCGTCAGCACCTAAATTCTTTCAGCATTTCTTCTCTGTCTCTCTCAGTGCGTTAGCTTTACTCACTCATGATGCCAAAGTAACATCTGCACTTCCAGACATTCAAGCCGTGATATTTCTGTTAATGAGAAAAACCTTTCCCAGCACATGGCAAATTTTCCCTCTTGTCTTATTGGCTAGAGGGCATCACATGACAATGCCCAAACCAACCACTGGCCAGTGGTCTGGACCACCAGGATGGGCTCATACCCATCATGATTCATTCAGTGGAGGGCTTGGACAGGCACCCATCTCCCTGGAGGCACATGGCCAGTAGGAAGAAGGTCAGAATTCTGATTTTAAAAGGGAGAATGGTTTTTTAGTAGACCAACAATAGTGTCTGCTATATATTCTGCCACTTATTATACATATTTGTATATATGTTATAGCAGTCAATCACAAGTAACAGAAAACCAAAAAGAAAAAAAAGTTAGGGAGAAATTTATTGGCTTGTGCAGCTCAAAAGTTTAGTATCTTCCAGCTTCAGGCATGACTGGATCCAGGCAACAACGTCATCAGTACCTACTCTCTTTTCATCTCTTGTCTCTGCTTTCCTGAGTGTTGGTTTTAGTCTCAGGCAGAAGCTTACCATGTGGTGGCCCCAGAAACTGTAAGCTTACTCCCTACCAATTTAGCAACTCCAGAGGAATAAGTATCTCACCAGCAGCTGTTACAATAAAAATTTAAGAATTGAGCATCAAAGACTTGGCTTGGATCACAACCCCATTCTCGAACCAATCACTATACCCAGGAGGGATGGAAAGTTCTGACTGGCCAAACTAAATCTTGTAACCACCTCCAGAAACAGAAAATGAGGTCATCTCTATATTAAAACAGATTAAGAATGTGGGAAAAGAAATCAGAATTCTACCAAATTGGACTCTCTGAGTGACTGGATGTCCCAGTCCCAGCATGCTTTGCACCAAGGCAGCAGAATTCTAAAGTTCCTTGGACTTTGGCTCCTTCTTTCTTTCTTTTTTTTTTTGTTTGAAACAGAGTCTTGCTCTGTTCCCTGGGCTAGAGTGTGGTGGCATCAGCCTGTCTCACAGCGACCTCCAACTCCTGGGCTCCAGTGATCCTCCTGTCTCAGCCTCCCAAGTAGCTGGGACTATAGGCACGCCCCACCACGCCCGGCTAATATTTTTCTATTTTTAGTAGAGATGGGGCCTTGCTCTTGCTCAGGCTGATCTCGAACTCCTGACCTCAAGAGATCCTCCTGCCTCGGCCTCCCAGAGTGCTAGGATTATAGGTGTGAGCCACAGCACCCAGCCTGGCTCCTTCATGGATTCCTGTATGTGGTTAATACTTGTTTTCTGTACTTAGTCCATTAGCCAGTGCTTCTCAAACACTAATGTGCCTATGAGTCATCTGGGAGGACCTTTTTAAAATGCAGATTCTCATTGAGCAGGTCTGAAAGTCTGCCTTTCCACGGACCACGCTTTGAGTAGCAAGAGGTCAGAGTGCTTCCTGGGCTTCCTGGATAGTATCTCAGCCCTCCAGAGGAAACCATGATGGAGTTAGGAAGAAAAACAGATGATATGAACTTTTTTTTTTAGAGAAATTTAAATAAAAAGATGAGTCAATTTGAACAATAAATATTAACCAATAAAAATAAAATAATTAACAAACGTTAATAAAATGATTATAATTTTATTAACAATCATTAATATAAAGGAAGAGGTGGTTTGTGGCTATGGCTAATATCCCAAAGATGCTATGTGAGTGACTGAAATTCGGGGAACTCTGGCAGAACCATGCTGCCTTCTGGACTTTACTTGGCTGAACCAAGCTGGAAAAAAATTTCATTGCATGGAAACTGGTGTTAGAGGAATCTTTCAAAGGACAGACATCTGCTGCTGCTTTCAGGTGGGGCTTCAGAATCCAAACAGTCTTTATTCGTGGCCCCTTTAAGCCTGTATTTTTCAAATATATTTTCAAAGGCCCTCATTTTGGGCAGAGGAGGCATTGTGTGTGCTAACTGCCAGCTGCAAAAACCAAGTGGCCAGAGCATTTGGCTTTTGAAGTCTTGCAAAACAGACTTGTAAAAAGTTGACAGCCCGGGCAAGACCTCAGAGTGGCACCCAGAACCCAAGGTCTTGAAAGATTCTGGCTTGTTTATTTACAGAAAGTTTGGCTTTGTTGAACAGGCTGATTTAAACCCTACCCGGTGTGGAAAGATGGCTTGAGTATATGTGAATGTTTCTATTTCTTCTTCTTTTATCTTATACAATTACAAACACATAATCCCAAGGGTCTGTGGCTTATGTCACCTTGGAGTTATTTTTGATTTACCCCTGGAGCATCAAATGTTCATTTCAGAAGGGTTTGACAGGGCATAGAGAGCGCTGACTAACCCTGGAGGGCAAGTTCAAGCACGGTTTTGTGCCACCCTTGTCTGTACCAGTGGCTCCTGCCCTCAAAAAAAAAAAACCAAAAAAACCACACATGTTTCTTTTGCATTAATCAGTGAAAAGTGAAAACTGATAAAGAAAAAAAAAATCCATGTTTTTGATTAATTAAGAACATCTTTATTCCATAACATGATTGCTAAATCTTGTAAACAATGACATGCTGCTAGATCTGAATGATGAGATCAGATATATATTTTTTAAATTGTCCTTGTGTCTTCTATGTCTGGAGACGAAGGATAAGAAAACCCATACTAACCTTGCTCTGACCAAACGAAATTTTGGTAGATGTTCTTTCTGTCTTCCTCCCTTTCTTCCTTGCTTCTTTTCTTTCTTCTCAACTTTATTAAATACTTCCTGTGGTACTGTGCTATCTTGTTGGGAATATAATGGAAACCAAAACAGAAATAATCTCAACTCAGATGGAATTCAATTTCTGGGCAGGAGTAACAAACTCTTTTTCTTTTTGTAAAAAGAGACGTGAGTCTCGCTCTTGCTCAGGCTGCTCTCGAACTCCTGAGCTCAAGTGATCCTCCAGCCTCGGCCTCCCGGAGTGCTAGGATTACAGGCGTGAGCCACCGCGCCCGGCCTAGGAGTAACAAACTCAAATGCACAACAGAAACCTGAGAAACAGTGAATAAAGCTGGCGTATGTAAGAAAAGAGGTGATGGTCACTCAGCCTCAGTGTCTGGGAGACATTAGGGAATGGTGGGGACTGAGGTAAACTGGAGAGCCCATGCCTCTTTCCAGGTCCTCATTTTGGCCATACAGGGAAGTAGACCCTGTTTTTCCATACTTCATATACATATTTCAAAAGAAGCCAGAAATTGATAGAAATTCAGATTCTTATGATATTCAAATACTGACAACACATCCAGATTTTTTAAAAAGCATGTATCGGCCGGGCGCGGTGGCTCACGCCTGTAATCCTAGCACTATGGGAGGCCGAGGCTGGTAGATCGCTCAGGGTCAGGAGTTCAAGACCAGCCTGAGCAAGAGCAAGACCCCGTCTCTACTAAAAAACAGAAAGAAATGATCTGGACAACTAAAAATATATATATAGAAAAAAAAATTAGCCGGGCATGGTGGCACATGCCTGTAGTCCCAGCTACTCGGGAGGCTGAGGCAGGAGGATCGCTTGAGCCCAGGAGTGTGAGGTTGCTGTGAGCTAGGCTGATGCCACGGCACTCACCCTAGCCCAGGCAAAAGAGTGAGACTCTGTCTCAGAAAAAAAAGAAATAGATGCCAGAGGCTCTGCTGAGTAAACAGGTCGTGTTTCGATTTCAGTATCAAGTGGTCTCGACAGTGCAGTCCAGGAGAACATCCGTGGTGGGAAGACTCTAAGTAGAGTTTCCAGGAATAGAGGACTCCCTGCTTCTACTTGAAATATGAAAACACACCAAGGTCATACCTAGACCTCAGATAAATGCCTGGTTGCTCTCTCAGGGAGTGAAAACCCTGCAAGGGTCCAGGTTGCCTTGCTCACTGTGTGTGTGTTTGCATGTACATAAGTTATGTTAGACCCAAATGTGACCTTTCTGTGTGTGTTTGAGAGTATTTCCTGCTCAAAACTAGAAAACAGAAATATTTCTCCAGTCCATAAATTGCCTCACACAATCTTCCTAAGTGGCTCTCCTTAAACACAAACCCATCACCAATAATGACCCATCAGCTGGTGAGGATCTATGGGGATGAGAAGTAGTTACATATTTTGGTGATTGTGAAAGGGTGTGGTCAGGAGCATAAAGCCTTGTCATTTCACACTGGTGAGCCTGTGAAAGCAGGGCCAGTGTGCTCTAGAGAAAAATAAGGGGGAAATCCTTACATAAGAATGTATTAAAATGTGGGGAAATCCTGGACATACAAATTAAGGTCACCCACTGCAGTTTTTCAGCCTCAGCCTTGTGTGTGTCTCTCTAGAGTCTTTGAGCAAATGTAAAGAATAAGCACAAGTAAACTTGTGGCCAAGAAACACAGGACTGGCAAGAGCCTAATTCTGCAGCCTATGGGAAGAAGAAATTGTTTTTTTTATAAGAATCTCTGTTGTGCTATTAATTAACCTCTGTTAGGGTTGGCATTGTATTCATTTGGGTTCAGGAGAAAGGAATGTACGCATGGGTGGCTTGGCGTTTTGTAATCTGTTTACCATTTTTATTGCTATTTGAAAGAACATCACGCAAAACGGAACTATAAAAATCAAGATCCAAGGGGGATGGATCTGTTGCCCTGAGATTCTGCGCAGCATAGCCCAGCACCTGGCCAGGAGCCGATTGACGTCAGCTGCAATATTTGACTTCACTAGGAGCCTGGCCAGTGAAAAAACTGTCAGATAAGCCCCAGAATTTACTTAGATCTCAGTCAGAGGAGTGTTCTCTGGGAAAGAGCTATTTCTCCTCTTCCTCTACATCCCACAGAGATGATCTGAGCCTGGAGCCTGCTTTGATGTCAGTAAGAACTTGGCAACCTGATCAGTTTCATGGGGAGCAGAATAAGACAAACAAGATGCATAGAGAGGAGTCCCTGCCAACTATGAAAATTTCTAAAACGTAACCAAAACACATACAGAGATGCAATACACAGCACTCATATGCACATTTTGCAGATGAGAAATGAAATCAATATAATATCAATAGCTTTGCCTGTCACAATGCTCACATTCCATCAGAAGAGACAGCAGAGTACAGAGTTGAAAATGAACCCATCGTGCTTAACCAAAAGAGAAAAAATATTTTGTCAGATTGCCAAAGTAAAGAAGGAGTAAGGATGAGAGATGTTATAAACCCATTAGGAATGCATTGCTCTCCTTCATTCCTGTTTAATATTTCTTAAAGCTATAAACTTGTATTATGTTAATGTAATGTACAGGACAGTTACAACGGCAGCTAATGTGGTTACCTCTCACTGTGCAACAAAGCGTTCAGTAAAGATGTTGACGGATCACCTGCCATTCAGCCCGGCTTTTTACAACCTGAGGTGGTATAAGAGTAGTGTACATGGCACAGAGATGACTGTGACCCCACCATTGACAGAGACTGCCTGGATTTTATAGGAAAGGCCCAGTCTTAGGCTTTAACATAGCCAGGCCTTGCTTACAGCAACCTCAAGAGCCCTGATTTATGAAGCAGAAATTAGGAACATCCGTTTCATATCCCTTCCTTTTAGCTAGTGCCCCTCTACCTCCACTCTACCTCCACCGCAAAAGACACAGCCACGCCCCTGGCGCAGTGAAAGAAGAAATAATTGCAAATATAAGTTGACAGTGAAGCAGGGGAATGTTGTAGAGGGTCTTCAGTGTCAGGCAAAGAAAAGCAAACTTCATACTAGAGAAAATTGTTTTTGATTGAAAGCAGTGGAAAGTGATATTTTAGAGTGATTAACAAGGAAATCTACATGGAAGACTGATTCAAAAGAGGAGGGACAGAGAGATCAGTTTGGAGGCAGTTATCCTAGGATGATGGGTGAGGCAATAAGGATCTGCAGGAGGTCAAAGCAGCGAGAATGGAAATGAGGTCAATTTTCAAAGGACGGTTTGTGTGAAGACTTACAGTGATAGTGACAGCTAATACATATGTGGCACTTACTACACTTGTAAGTACTTTATACATATCACACATGTTAAAGTCCTACATCTCTAGGAGGTGGGTGCCTTTAGGAGAAAATAGAGACACCGAGGGCTTACACAACTGGCCAAGATCGCACAGTTAGCAGTAGAACTAAGAGATGATCCCAGGCAGCCCGTGTCCAGAGTCCCTGTGCTTAACTAGTATTTGATATATAACATATTGCCCTCCATGCTAAGTAGTTATCCCAGTATGATCCTATAAGCGTTCATGTGGTGGCATAAAACAAGGCATTATCGGTTATTTCACAAAGGGCAGTGCAGGAGGGACTGTAGTTTGTCCTTCCTATTGCAAAGCACATGGCCCCAGTTAATGTAGCCCTGCATCAGTCCTCGGAGAGAATGCAGCCAGGAGCTGGCAGAACAAGCTCTCCTTGACTTTCCCATGTAATGGAGAAGCCAACGCTTGAGGGGAATCACTGATCTTCCAGAACAGCCAACTCCTACAGTGATTAGAAATACTGAGCACTTCGAAGACACTTTTCCTGGTCGTACTTCACAAGATGATAGGAAGGAAATATCCACCAAAAGCAAATTAAACATTTTATTTATTTATGATGTGGCAGATCCTATAGTACCAGGAAGAAATTATAATTGTTTACCCCTAAAGAATCCATTTCTATTCTACTAAATATCTGCATCCTAAAAATTCGCCTATTGATTCATTCATTAACTTCCATTTTATTTCTCATACAAACAAGCAAACACAACAAAGGAACACAAAACAACATCCCCTCTTGACCTCCTTTGATGAGGACTCCAGACCCATTGTGGTTTGCTGAGTTATCTGGTGAGTTTGTCATAAAGGCAGAAGAGTTCTGGTAGGAAATCAGTGAAAATTCATTTATTTTGTGGGTTCTAAGATATTGGTGAGTTTATATATTTTTTTCATTTTTGGCCTAAGATGATTGGGATTTACTTGCAATCAAAAGTACTAATTAATTAAGAGTTTATTAGTTTACATTACTCTCTTGATCTGGCCCAGATTTGCAAGCACAGAATCCTACATACCCCACCCTCCAGCAGGTTAACAAGAACCAGGCTCTGTGCCTCAGTGCACTTTTGGGTCAAAAGCCTCACCCCTAGTGTAAAAGTTGAGAACCTGAAAGCAGTGAAGTTCATAGGAAGCCATTACAGGGTTAAGTGCCCAATGGGTGTGGTCTTAGAGCAGAGCAGAGTTCATTATAAAGGAAATGAAGTCATTCTTAGCTAATGAAGAGGCACACTAGGAACATGAAAGTTGTCCAACTCTGGGACTCATCAAAAGCTGAGGGACACTAACTAGTCAGGAAAGAGCAGTTCATGCTTATTACTGCTCAAATCACATCTGTATAGTCTCTGTCCTCAAGGAGCATTTAACCCAGTTGAATTAGGGCAGAAAGGAACTTTTGAGAGTCATGAAGCCCTTCCCCCCGACTGCATGCAGAACTCCTTATTCTGTTATGTAGAGAAATTCTTTTTACCGTAGCACTGAGCAAGATCACCTCTAGGTAGGAAGAGATAAAAATGGCAGGTATGCATGTATGTAAATGGATGTGCATAGCTCCTTAGACATGCATACCTCCTACCTGTTCCAGGATAAATCTAAGGTGGCTGGCAAGGATCTGTAAAGTACTAGCAGGATGATGTCATGTTTATCTTCCTAGACTCTGGAGTTATGCTACCCTGGGTTCACATTTAAGCTCTACATTGACTTTGGATCTTGGAGAGTGACTTAACCTCTCTGTGCATTAGTTTCTTCATCAGTATAATAAGAATAATAATAGTCCTTATCATCAATAAGTTGTAATCAACTTAATAGTACTTATTATAGAAGCTGTGGCATAGAGTTTTCCTGATTTTAATTAAGATATCCCACATACAGCACGATTGCAGAGATTGGTACTTAGACTCTGTTCTCAACAGGATTTCTGTTATTGAGAGCTTATCTTTAAAGAAATCTCCATTTCTCCACTAAAAGAGAAAATACTGACCTTTTGTCCCCTTACATATAAAAAATAGAGATAATTATTACTAGTATTTTGTGAGGATTATGAAATCCTTCATGGTAAATACTTATCCCAAAGGATCATAAAGTGCTATATGTCAAGCTCTTAGCATATATCCTTACAGATAGTAAGCACACAATAAGCACAAGTTGTATTATTGTATTTATTATCATAACGAAATGGCACGATTTAAAAGCAAGGGTAAAAAATAAAGAATAATGTGAATGGAGACATTAAAATAAGCTGGAAAGTTTGCTGAAATGTGTTTACAATATTTACATGCAGATATACCACAAAATTGAATCTAAGTTTTCACCATAAAATGGGAAACTCACCATAAAATGGGAAAATAGTTACACAATCACTATATCTAGTCAAAAATCCCAATCGCACTAAAAGGTTGAACTATCCTGTTTACTAAGAGCTTCTCTCAGGGGCCCTCATAAAGAGTAGACTGTGTAGAGTAAAAAACAATCTCAACAGCATACTTGCAGCAGACATTTCTATGAGACCAATTTCTTATGTAGTATGATCATATTACATCAATGTATAATTTAGTAAAACAATTCTATGGGGACAGAGGATGGTGACAATTGCACATGCTTCAGTACCTAGTGCCTTCCAGATCCTGTTTGATCCCAAGAGAACCGGATAATCTAGAGGGATGAATAATATTTTTCATAATGAAACTTAACATTCTACAAGCAAGTCTTCCTAAGTAATGTCTCTCTCAACTGAACTTTTGATAAATATTCAGCAATAAGATTAAATAGGCAGATAAGTAGATGATATATGTACATAGGTAGATAGATAAACAGGCAGACAGAGAAGAGACAGAGAGAAAGATAGAGGGATAGAGATAAAAAGATGGTAACATTTTACATACTCTTGCAAAGGAGATCATATAGTTAGTTTCCCTTATTAACTATTTACAATACCCAAACAACTGGTAATCAGGAGGAAAGTCTAACTTGGATTCCTTTATTAGAGTGTAAGCCCATTGCATACTACACTGTCCACAGAGAAGATGGAGAACATCTGGTCAATATGATCTATAGAATGAAATATGTACTTGAAGACAGCTCAAAGTTTCCATCTGGTTATTTCAATATGTATGATGAATATGTTACTGTTGTTTGGGTACATCTAGTAAGCTATGGTTTATCCTAAGCACTTATACTGGACTTTGAAACATGAACTCATCCTATTAAATGTGATTCACACAGATTATAGAGATAAAATATTTGCCCAGTCATACTGATAGCAAAGATAAAAGTACCTCTTCCTCCCCACCCAGAGAGAGAAATGAGAACTTTATTTGAGGCATAGGAATTGCATTGAGAACCCTAAAAAAAATTTTTAAAAAATAACAAAGCAAAGCTCTAAAGAGTTGTAGCAAATATGTATCTGTAAGAAGAGCTAGAAATAATTCTTCTTAAACAAATATTGTAACTGAGCATGTTAAACTCTGTTAAGCTTAGTTGAAGCTTGCTTAACAGTATTTACTTTGAGGCTGGATGTATTAAATTCTGAAATGCAACTCAAGTCAACAATTTGAATTCTAAAAGAACATGCTTGAAATTGATATTCTCCTTTTAAATTGTAATTTTAAAATTATTTTTAACTGTCCTGCATATTTTTAATAAACTCTGGCTAAAAATGTGATAAACCTTGAGTTTTCATCTTGCTGAAAAAGACGAAGTGTGATCTCAATATGCCTATCAATTTGCTATATGATAAGGTGAGACTGAATGAATCTTTTCAGTTTTGGAAAAAATGAGCCTAATTTCCATGAGACAATTTGAGGTGCTGTTTAATGGGCTTTTACCTGTTAGACAAAAGTACAGGGGAAAATTTGCTATTTTTGGCTTTCCCCATGTAAACGACAGGAAGGAACACACTTAACATGTTGACTGTCACATGATGCTTGGGTTTGTGTAGATATCCTATTCTCCTTTCCAAGGCATAGGGGAAGGCGACGATGGCTCTGCTTTAAAATGAAAAAGGACATATGCAGCGGCCCAGAAAAGAAGCCTCCAATGTTTTTCCTAAAGGAAACAAATTAGTCTTTCCTCCGGCATGGAAAATGGTAATTCTGATGGCTTTTTATGCTCACATCCACTCCTCCGTGTGATCCAGGATGCACTTCAGGCACAAACTCAGGTAGGAAAGGGCAGGAGATGCTGTCCCAGAAACCAGCTTTGCTTGGCCATACTGAAGACAGGAACACAATTATTGAGATTCCTGAGCATAAGTGTGTATATATATATGTATGTGTGTGTGTGTGTGTGTGTGTGTATATATTTGGTAGGGGGAATATATAGAAAGCGTTTCTGTTTTTATGTATTTTTTATTTTTTTCTTTTGTGTTTATGAATGGATGGTATTTATGTAAATCATTTAGCAGGTCATAAAAGCTCAAAGCTCTTCTTTGTTAAACAAACCTTTGGGCTTTTATTAAAATCTGAGTTCCTGTGGGTAGTTGCGATTTATGTTGGGCAAGGTCTAAACATTGAATGCACAACCAGCCTTCGTGTTTTTGGAAACAGGGCCTGGCACAGAGATTCATAAGTATTCTTTTTAAGTCATATTTGAAGTCATAGTCATGTCATTCCAAAGGTTTTGTCCTAGTCTCTTTCTTCCTGTGCCCCTACTCCCCTGGAATTATGACTCTAAATAATTATGAAAAAATGAACATATAATTTTTTTCTCTAATTCTATAGTTGTGACTATGTAGAAATCCATGATTATTTTCCAAGAAAAAGAGATAAATATACAAAGAGAAACTGAAGTGTTTTCAGTATGATCCTCATTGGAAATATTTAATCTTATCAGGTAAGTAAATTCTACCCAATTTTAGGAAATGGCCAATTATAGATGAATATAAAGAAACCAGATTTGGTTAAAGAAGCTGAATCCAAGAATGAATTTAGTGATAATGAACGTTTAATAAATATTTCTTGCTCCAATTATCAATTGCTGCTTAATAAAAACATCATCCATATACTTAGTAACTTAAAACAACAGTATTACATTATTTTCCACAATTCTAAGAGTTGGGTGAACCATTCTTCTGCTGATCACGCTATTGATCACTCATGTTGCTGAGTCATCTCACAGCTCACCTGGAGCTGGAGGATCTAGGATGACTTTCCGACAAGTTTGGCAGTTGGCACTGGTTGTTGCTGAGACACCCAGTTGTCCTCCAAGTGGCCTTTCATTCTCCAATGGGCTATACGAGCTTGTCTCTTCTCAGGATTACAAGATAATCAAAGAAGAAGCAACAAGACCTGGGTTCCAGAATTTATAAGTCATCATTTCTGCCACTTTTAGGTCAACAAAAATCACATTTGGCCCAGATTCCATGGGTGGGGAAATAGATTCCATTGTTGATGAGAAAAAAGAGTGACAATAAACATTGCAAAGGGCATGATTCATTAGAAAGCATTATTCTAACAATCTACAATGTTTCTGAATTGATTATTTGATTGAAATAAAATGGAATTCTATAAAACAAGTTTTTTGGTTTAAAAATATTTCATTGTAGTCATTTAAAAAGTAGGAGAAAAATCTTGGTAGATGAGCCTCCACCAAAGTTATCCAGATTAGAATTTCCCCAAAGATCAGTGCTTTCTGCTTCCGGAATGTGGCCACTAGTAGGTGTTCTGTATGCACATCACTTGGCACTTAGCAGCTCAATAAATTTGTTGAATGAATGAAAGAAGAAATAATGATACATAAGCCAACGACAAATACAAAGAGTAAAATAAGATACAAATTTGAAAAGCAGTTTTTAATTCTTCACCGAGAGTATGAATTAGGTTTCTAGCATATCTGTGAGTTCCCTTGTTTAGTTTCTTGCCTTTAGATATTTGATATTGAATGAATGTTTGCTCCCAGTAAAATAAGTGATGAATGCAGGATTTTTCTCTGAGTATAAAGAGCCAATGTAGGACATAACTGTAGATTCCCATTAACTCATGATGATTAATCCACATAGAGTTAACACTCTCCGTGTATTAAAAATAATGGTTTAAAGTGTATTACAAAATTCTAACTTTTTGCCACATCAACTAAAAAAATGCTTGTTGAAATTGTAACCAACATAAACAAATCATTTTTTAGTTACTGACGAGAACTAGAGAAAAGAACCTTATTTTGAAAATTATCCTATTAAAAGAGAAAAATACACGGAACTAAGTAGTAAGGGATGGGATTGTTTTGGTGATATCTATATCTATATAGATACATGCGAGTGTCCATATGTATATGTATGCGTGTATGCGTGTGTGTGTGTGTGTGTGTTGGCTACCTTGCCTCTGAACACTTCTGATTTTTGAGGTATCCCCTTGGTGACAGGAAGTCAGATATACTTGCTCCTCATTCCTCAGGCAGCTAAAAATTGCAACTTTCACCCCTCTAGGTCTTTAAATACTGAGGTAGTGACACAAAAACACTTGAAAAATTGAGAAAATATTTACAACAAATGGCTACATTCTTGTGAGTACACTAAGCTAACAGCGACCAGGAATGATAGGAGCTGAGCTGTGTTCCCTACCTGGACAGCTGTTATGTCCCGGGATTAGCTCCTGCCCTGATGCTCAGTCTCCTTTAGTTCCTTAGTTCATTATCAGACCCTGGTTCTTCAGGGGTCAAGTCTGTGAACCACCTGCTATTCTTCCAGGAAATTTCTTTTTTCTCCTTAATTTCGTTGCTTTCTGCTGCTTGCAACTGAGAACTGGCTGATATAGGGAATCCCATATTTTCTGTTTTCTTCATTTACTTAAACCCTTCAAACTGATTTTAAAGTGAATCAGTTGAGTGAATATCTGAAATTCTACCTATTTAATTTTGAAATCTTCATCTCAGAAATTAATAGGATATAATACATTTCTTAAAAGATTAGACATTTTTCCAGATATTTTTTGGCCAGATTTGGCTGTGTTATTAAAAAGAGATGTTGCATTCATATGCACCTGTGGAGATTTGAGGACACCAAGGACTAAAACATACTTCTTCATGGGATCATTTCCAATGAGTGTGAAAGGAAACCAGATACGAGCAAAGTATCTGCTTTCTTACTCAAAATAGAGGACCCAGTTATTAAAAAGCAATGCACCTTCTTACTCAAAAGGAAGGACAGCAGAGCACAGGACACAAGCGAGCTTCTGCAGCTGGACTACCAGGGTCCAAACTAGACTGCTAGGGTCCACACTTAGTACTTGAGTGACCTAGACCTGGTCACTTTCCCTCTCTGTGTTTCAGTGTTCTCATCTGAAACTCCATAGCCAAGGTTTGCATGAGGATTAGTATTTGCAAAGCACATATGAATTAATACATGCAAAGCACATATGCTTAGCACATTGTTGTCACTATATGTGTTTGCTCAATAACTAAAGTGTAAAAGTAAATCCTGTAGAACTGTATAATATTTTATATAATTTTATCTAATCTCAAAACATGTTACAAATAACAACAAAAAATTCTCCCTATTTTATACCTAACAGGTATAACAGTTAGGCACTGAAATAGGATAAAGTCCTTACTCAAGCTCTGTGGAGTAAAGTATTCATTCATCCATTCATCTATTCATTCAACCACAACATAAAGAGGGCAGGTCACGTGACAAACACTATGTTGGACACTGTGCTTGGCATGGAAGGCAACTTTAGAGTCACTGTCTTCAAGGAAGTTTCAGTTAGAATCACTTAAGTGATCTTACTTTCAAATAGTTGAGATAATAAAAAAAACATAAATAAGGTATCCATTCCCCATGCTCATCTAAATAAGGTAGGTATATTTTTTTTGCTGTAAGGAATCAGTGAATATTTTTGGCTTTGTGTGACATATTGCCTCTCTTTGTTGCAACTATTCTACTTCGAAAGAGTAGCACCTACACAACCTTAGACAACACATGAAGGACAAACAAAGGCAGGCAGCAGGCCATATTTGACTCGTGGGTCATACAGCATGCCAATGTCTGATCTAAAGGCTTAAAATTTCCATCTTTATAAGGGAGTTACCTCTGAATCTCAGGAGGAAAAAATAATCATCCACTTCTCTTTAGGAACACTCTTGTCCTCAAGCCTTAGTCAATGACTTAGGACAGGTACAAAAACAGAAAAAAGGATAAAGAAATCTAAATCAATGGAACAATTTCAAAATTTCTACAGTACACACTACAAGGGAAACTTCAAATTCTGATCTGTACATTTCAGTATGTTGCTAATCATATTAATTCCTTTTGTATTCATTGTAGGAATAGTAATCATGATTAATTAATTTGGTATGAATGTGAATATAATATTTAATTTATCCCAAATTTCAGGAAAGCCTATTTCAATGAATAATTGAAAGAAAATGAGCTTAGGAAGGAAAAGAACAGCAAGTGTGCAATGCCAGCCATAAAATACAAGAGGAAACAGCATAATCCAGCACCGCTTGAATGCTGTATTAATAAAAGATGGGTTCAGTGGGATATAAATACAGTGTATGTGTCTCTTAGTAACACCTTACAATGAAGAATATTTGTAGGAATACAAGAAACTCCAGAGCTAGGGAATGAAACATCTCAAGTTTAGGCAAAATTGCTACTGGTGACTGACCCCTCCACTTTGATCCACTTTGCAGAATTTCTAACAGGGTGACATTTCTCAATCACAACAGAGAATAATTTTCAGTTGAAACCGCTAATAGCTGAAATTGTTTCTTTATAATGCTTTATTTTACAAGGTCAAAACAATATTTTGTCATCTTCCCTTTTCCTGTCTAATATGCATACATTCACGTATTGACAGAGTATCAATTAGTGGAAAAATAATTTCATTAATTGATCTGTGCTTTCCATCTCCAATGCCAAATCAGTGTTTCAGTTTTTGAAAAGTGTTTTTTTCACTCTAGGTAATATCACCAATTATATTAGGAATTACCAAATAGCATAAGTTGAGAATGGAAAGATAAGAAATACGTACAAACCAAATTCCATTATGTTATCCCTAACCAACCACAGTCTCTTGCTAACTTTAATTGTAAATGTTAGATCATTTCTTCCTATTTTCTGCTATTGTTGATGACATTTTAAGACCAGGACTATTGAAAAATTTGAAAAAGGAAAAGAGAAAAGCCTTGACTATTAAGCCACAGGACAAATAAATGCAATCAAATAAGAAGACAATTGCATTTTCCTTCCTTCCTTCCTTCCTTCCTTCCTTCCTTCCTTCCTTCCTTCCTTCCTGCCTTCCTTCCTGCCTTCCTTCCTGCCTTCCCACTTCCCTTCCATCCATCTTTCCTCCCTCCCTCCATTTGTCCCTCTCCCTCCCTTTCTCTCTCCCTTTCTTTCTTTTTTTCATCAACTTGCCTTTCCTGCAATGTAGATTCACTAGGATCCACCATTAACATTCCAAGACCATCATGCTAATTTAAACTATTGTGCCTCTATATGACCCAGCTCAGGTGGGAACTCCTTGCATTTTTCTAGGTTGAGTCAGTTGTTCATGTGTACCCCATAGTATTTTTCTCTTATCTCTATATACTGTCTATCATGTTAGATTGTGAGTGACATCTACATATTTACCCCCATTTTTAGACTGTGAGCTCCTTGAGGACAGGGTTTATGTCTAATTCATCTTTGTTTCTCCTCTTATAGCATGGGGCCTAGCACACAGCCTGACATATGGTGTAGTATGTGCTTAACATGTTTTTGCAAAGGTTGCCCTCGCATCCCTGGTCTCCTTACCTTGCTCACCTCTCTTCTCTAGCCTGTGTAATACAGAGCAGAACAGCAAATCTTCCTCAAATAGCATTCTTAGCGTGCTAATTTTCAGTTGAAAAACCTGCAGCAGTTTGATATTTCATATTATTAAAAAGCTTAGATTGTTCAGCTTTTCGATATTCCTGGCCTCACCAAAATCATTTCTGTTACTGCTCTGGCCAACATCAATATGCCTATTGTCCCTTCTTTCCCAGACGATTGATTTCTCCACTTTTGCACTTCAGCTTTTTTCTTACAATGCTAAGCTATTTCATGCTAAAAACAAACCAAAACAAACCACTACCACCACCATAAAGTGGCTCAAATTTTCTGTTTTGGAATTCTACCCTTGTTTATTTCTTATCTAACTTAAATGATTCCTTAAATTGTCTTCTTAGCTCTTTTTCACTGTCCATGTTTAAACGTTGCTTTGTGTGTGCTCTTCAGTCCATTGCATAGATGTCTCTTGTTTCATTTTCTCTGTTATATACTCCATAATAGAAGTGCAAACAGAAAACACTTGCTTTTGTCTTTTTGTTGTTGTTTTGGACCAGCTTTGGGGGCAACATCTCTCCTCTCCATTCGTAACCATGTGGTCTGGGCGGCAGGGGTCCCACCTCCAATCGTAGGTGTAGGCCCTGGTTGGCTCATTTCCTCTGGCCAAGGCATCAGTTCAAGGATGGGAATGCAATTCTATCAGATTCTATTACTTAATAGAAGATATTTGTTGGGATTCTAGGAAAGAGGAGCTTCCTCTCTCTCCTCTGAGAGCTGAAAATCGGTCTTTCTTTTCTGGTTGGCATGTCAAAGATGTGCCACTCAGAACCAATGTGGAGGCATATTGGTGTCCTAAGGAGAGAGGCAGAGCTTCTTTGCCACAATATGGAAATTGAGGATAAACCCCCTTTATGAAAGATAATGGTGGGTAGACTAAGAAATTATGTTCTTGCAATATCATTTCAACTATGGAAGCAAGCTCCCACTGAAGCCAGTGTGGCCTTTTCAGTTATGTGAGAGAATAAATTCGCTTTGTTGCTTAAGCCAACTTTCATGGGGGTTGCTGCTACTAGAAATTACAAAGTCCCTCACTGATGCACAAAGCATGGACTGAGGATTGGCACAGACCTGTATTTGAATCCTAACTACATTACATTACAACCCAACCAGTCACATAAACTCACTCTGTCTAGTCTTTCCCGTTTGAAAAATGGAGATAAGATCGGCTTCGAAGAGTTCATCTAACAATAGAGAAATCTGTAAATCTGGCTCATAAGAGAGCTGAACAAATGTTAGCTGCTATCATTAGTATCAATACAGCTTAATCTACAAGACCTAGCACTAGTGCTTCACACGCTCACAGACACAATTGTCTTGTCAAAATACTTAATTGTGAGCAATAATAGTTTAAGAAAGGCACATATACATGTATGTGTGTATGTACATATGGTGTGTGTGCACATATATATGAGCGTTCTATGCCACAAGTCTGAAGGAGTCATGATTCACCAGAAGTAGGTGGTGAGTAGCTATTTGCAAAGCTGAATTATAAATCTCTAATTTAATCAACCTTTCTAGAAATACCGAGCTTTATTTCTACTTGACAAAAATCTGTGGGGCTCTTCCCAAATGTTGACAAGCAGCCATTTTTCTCCACTTTGGTGAGTTCATCCTGTTACTGGGTTATATACTGTAAATCAGAAAAATCATCAAACAAATTCTTCTGGAGGAGTTGAATATGTGTCAGCTGATCTCGGCCCCATTAATTTCCAGTGGTTCATTTTACACAAATTGCATTAGTTCCTCCCTGGGGTGGAAGCTGAGGGCAGATTGGGGGAGATCTTAAGGGAGGGAGAAAAGGTTAAGAGAAAGCTATACTATGATTTCTTGGCTTTCACAGCTACAATGGGAATAGAAGGAAACATCTTACCATGATATGTGGTTTAGAAATATTTGAATTGCAGACACTAAAGACTTTTAGCTAAGATCAAGAGACCCAACCTTAATTTGTAGATCTTACTGGTAATGCAGCAGACAAAAGCTTAATCTTTCTATTTCCAAACAGGGAAACCTAGTCACTGTTTTTTCTGGTGATGGACGAACACCAATGAGTGGAAGGCACTATCAGAAGTGCTAAGGGGCAGATGGTTGATTGCACAATCATCTAGAACCAGGACCTGCTAAGAATTTACCATCCTGAACTGTGAATGAGGACAAGGTGCTGGGGACGTAACTCCAGGTTTATCTGATGGCTTGTCAGCAAATGCTGTAACATTATCATCACCCAGACTGACAAGTTGTGCCGAATCAGGAAATAACTTGTTTTGAGGCGTGCAGATGTCTTTGTGTGTCTTGTAAACAATATGGGGGATGGGGGGAATCAAACAACAAAGGGCAGCTTTGCAGATCACAGCCCAGGATGATTGCTTGACAGGTCTGTGCCAACTCTGCTGGTGAACAAATAAAAACGAGCCCTTCCCCTTCTCTGAGGACTCTGTATTTTTAAAGGGGGATAATAAATGCAAAGCTGTGCAAAGCCTGGCTTGGGGAAATGTGAAATCCATCTCCTATCATTTGCATAACATAATCAGCAGTGCTCTTTTAATCAGGCTGGGGGAGGCAGTTGGAACATGTGTTTCATGGAGAGGTCCTGGAGCACGCCCCAAAGTGCATGCTGCACCTTCCTGAGCTTTACCCCCTGGGCAAAGGAAAACCCTTGTGACACACTCCCTTCCCACCCTAGGATTGAAGACCACTAAAGCACTCCATCCTCTCTGGCTCTTCTATGAGAAGAGAGGACCACACCACAATCACATCTGCCTGCATTACCTGTTCCTGTCCTTTAAAAGAAACTGGCATTTGTCACAGCTATGTGCATGGTGACATGACTGAGTAGGAGCATTCCACACCATTTCTTGCTTTGTGCATGAATGACCTGTTTTTCAGGGCTGCAGTCCCGGCCATTTCGGAAGGTGTCTGGAGACCAAGGTAATTCATGTCATTGTAATTCCACAGCACAAAGTGCTACTGGGTCCACTTTGTATTAATGTTTCCATGGCAATTAGATACTTGACAATTTATTTAAACTATTAATCTGGAATGGCTCACTAGCTTGTGAGAGGAAAGTTGAATTCCAAGGTTTCATTTCTAGAACCGATACTAAACCAATAGGTAAGGTGTATAATTAACTTTCATGGTTTTAAAAATCCAGTCACAACGGGTGCTAAACACATTACAAAATATAAGCTCCCTCCAATTGCTCCCTTTGAGGCCTCCTTTTGTTACTTACATTCAAAAAAGATGGTGAGGGCTGGCTTGTGAAGGTCTGGGGGGGGGGGGGGGGGGGGGGGGGGGGGGGGGGGGGGGGGGGGGGGGGGGGGGGGGGGGGGGGGGGGGGGGGGGGGGGGGGGGGGGGGGGGGGGGGGGGGGGGGGGGGGGGGGGG